>JAVLUX010000206.1:1330000-1435000 GCA_032164185.1 Moxostoma hubbsi
AGTAAATAAAGTATTTTATTCCGTCTTAATATCTCACCATTACTTTTATTTTAAAATTACAACAAATAACTCGACATAAAATTGCAGTTTGTTGATATACATCTATACATATATATATATATATATATATATCTGTATATTTTATTTATTATTATTATTTATTTATTTATACAATTTTAAGTTTATATCTTTTAAAAGCAGCTGTATTTTTCACAATTTCGACTTTATTTCACAATTGCGTAATATAAACTCGCAATTATGTCTTTATCTCTCAACTTTCACTTTATTGTACAATATAAAGTCACAATTGCAAGTTTATATCACGTTATTGTGTGTTTATATCTCATGAGTTTATTATGAATAATTGTGCAATATATAATGTTGCAATTGCAAGTTAATTTTTCACAATTCCTAGTTAAATCACACACTTGTGACTTCATTTTTAGTAATTGCCAGTTATAAAGTCTCCAGAGCAATAATAATAATAATAATAATAATAATAATAATAAATTGTCAGAATAAAGTCAGTTATTTAATATTCGTGGAGGGATCAATCACACACGAGTAAAAGTTGCACTTTACAATATCTAACAATGAACTGACTAGTAAAATGTTTGTTGACTAATTTATATGACTTTAAGGACTTTATTATATTTATTATAGACTTTGTTCATTTTTACGATCTTTCTAGTGGTTCAAAATTGCTAGATACATTTTTTTTTTATTCAAATTCAGATTGACAGTGAATTATTCGTGTGCTGGTGACAGATTCATTTAAAAGAACCAACTCAAACGATTCGCGCGCAGATTTCTCCGGCTTGACGGCACTTTTTCACTTCACAAGCAAAATCTAACTGATGACATTATTCAGAACAGAGCTAAATTAATAATTGTTTTTATTTTGTATAAAATATTTGCATGACTTTCGAGATTTAATCATTTGTCTTTACTGGATATGGTGTTTTAAAAATAATTCAGAAAATATTAAGTTTAGACAAATAAATACAACTGATAGATAACTGATTAATTTAAAAGAACCAACTCACAAGAATGATTCATGTGACTTTAAGGATCTTATTAATATTCATAACCTTATCAGGGCGTTTTAATATTCCCAGATATTTCCATGTTTTCTATGACTGTGGGAAGCCTGCATATAACACATACACAATATACACATACACAATATACACATACACAATATACAAACATACATACACAATATACACATACACAATATACAAACATACACACACAATATACACATACACAATATACAAACATACACACACAATATACACATACACAATATACAAACATACACAATATACACATACATACACAATACACATACACAATATACAAACATACATACACAATATACACATACACAATATACAAACATACACACACAATATACACATACACAATATACACATACACAATATACAAACATACACAATATACACATACATACACAATACACATACACAATATACAAACATACATACACAATATACACATACACAATATACAAACATACACACACAATATACACATACACAATACACACATACACAATATACAAACATACATACACAATATACACATACACAATATACAAACATACACAATATACAAACATACACACACAATATACACATACACAATACACACATACACAGTATACAAACATACATACACAATACACACATACACAATATACAAACATACATAATACACATACACAATATACAAATATACATACACAATACACAATATACAAACATACATAATACACATACACAATACACACATACACAATATAGAAACATACATACACAATATACACATACAGAATACACACACACACATGCATACATACACACATACACAATATACACATACACACATACACAATATACACATACAGTACACATACATACACAGTACACACACACCCTCACAAAATACACACAGTACACACATATACACAATACACACACATGCACAATACACATACACAATACATACACACATATATACACACACATACACAGTATACACAATACACACATATTCACAAACACAATACACACATACACAATACACAACACACACACAATATACACATACACAATACACACATATACACACACAATATACACACATATACACAATATACACAATACACACACACACAATACATACACACTTACACACATACACAATATACACATACACAATACATACACACATAAAGACATACACACGTATACACACATACAATACACACATATACACATACACACTACTCACACACATAAACACTACACACACACACACACACACACACACACAATATATGCAAATACACACACACACAGTCACGCACGCACACACTCACACAGGCATGCACACACACAGTCACGCACGCACGCACACACACAGTCACACACACTACACTCACACACATTTCCTGCCTGCTATATGAATTTTGGCTTTTTGCACATTATTGAAATTATTGTGCAACAGAGGCATACAGCTTCACAACAGCCCAGCAGGTTTATACAAAAGTGTGTTTTCTACCCTCTTCTCCAGGCTTGCACAGTTTAAATGAAGTGCGTGTGTGTCTTGTTAAACTTTGGCTTGCTTGCATGTTGTCTGAATTCTAACGGACTCTATTGCATGTGATGTGCAGGACAGAGAGGAGCACATGACCGCGAGCAGCTGAGAGTAACTGTGAGTGCATCCCTGTTCTTTCTCAATGGACTTCATCAAACCGTCATTTTCTGTTGCACCCTGTTATTATTTTCTGCATATATCGTAAGAGAGAGTTGGTATAGCCATAAGATGTAAACAATATGTGTGTTAACGTGATTTTAGTGTGGTTATATTGCTAACCATTTACTGCCATGACGATGTAACGGTGTGAACCGGAAACCCTAAAATAACCGTAAAACAACAATTTGAACAACTTTACAGCTCAGTTAATAGACATGTTTTTTTAATAAAATTATAAGCTTCACATTTCTTCCTTGAAACCCTCCAAAAATGTACCCCATTGACTTCCATTGTAAGTGTCATCTCAATTTCTGCATTTTTTAACTCTGAATATTCCTTTAATCGGCTGATATTTAATTGATCATGATTCATGACTGTTTTGTTTTTTAATTGCTGTATTTTGGGGTGCATTTTGAATAAATATAGTAAATAGTTTTTTTTTTTTTGGTGCATCTCACTTGCTTTAATTAATTATATCACATATCTGCATTATATCGGCCATTGGCCGCCCTGCTGTCTAGATATTGGTGTCTTCACTTAAATAAACGTTTTGGCCGGTCCCCGTAGATCATCATCAGACTCGCTACTGGAAATGTTTTTACTTGATTTTACTAGTACGGTATTTTGGGACACTTGTATTTTCTGTGACTAAACTGGAATATGAATATTATATAATCACTTAATCTGCTCCCATTAAGATTCTCATTACCACAATTTTCTCCCCAATATGGAACGCCCAATTCCCAATGCGCTCCAAGTCCTCATGGTGTTGTAGTGACTCGCCTCAATCCGGGTGGTGGAGGACGAATCTCAGTTGCCTCCTTATCTGAGACGTCAATCCGCGCATCTTATCACGTGACTTGTTGTGCACGTTACCGTGGAGACGTAGCGCGTGTGGAGGCTTCACGCTATTCTCCGCGGCATCCACACACAACTCGCCACACCGAGAGCGATAACCACATTATGGCGACCACGAGGAGGTTACCCCATGTGACTCTCCCCTCCCTAGCAACCGGGACAATTTGGTTACCCCATGTGACTCTACCCTCCCTAGCAACCGGGCCAATTTGGTTACCCCATGTGACTCTACCCTCCCTAGCAACCGGGACAATTTGGTTACCCCATGTGACTCTACCGTCCCTAGCAACCGGGACAATTTGGTTACCCCATGTGACTCTCCCCTCCCTAGCAACCGGGACAATTTGGTTACCCCATGTGACTCTACCCTCCCTAGCAACCGGGACAATTTGGTTGCTAAGGAGACCTGGCTGGAGTCACTCAGCACACCCTGGAATCAAAAGTACTTATACATTATAATAGTTCATATATATGTATAATTGTAATACAGTAAAAACATGACTATGTTACGATTAAGAGAATTCCCTTTGAAAATTAACGGAAATAGTAAAAGTTCAATATCCTGGCATGCTGTGGTAATGACAATTGGGAAATAAAATGTGCTTTAGTGTCCTGAAAATAATGTTACAATTATAATAAAAATCCATATTAATTTGGGTTTAAATATGACCTGGATTTTGTTGTTCTATATTTACCTACATATATTTTTACTACGTGACAAACGAGAACCATTTTAAGATGCTTTTCACCTACTACAACAATATTACACGGGTTTGCTGTTAGAAAAGACACTTATGGGGCTTTTCCGCTGCACGGTACAGCTCGACTCACATTTTATGAGTTTCCACTGTGGATTGTACCTGGTATCTGATACTTTCTTTAGTACCACCTCGGTCGAGGTCCCAAGTGAGCCGATACTAAATGTGATGTTAAACCCTGCAGATCACTGATTGGTCAGAGAGAATCGTCACTACCAGCATCACTGGATTTGTAACACGGGACATCAACCCGCTAGTTTTAAAGTTAGCAACAGCGATAGCAGTTTCATTTGTTCACGTGACTTTCGAATTGTTAAAATAAATGGCTGTGCGCAAAACCACGCTGTGGTCAATAAACGAGGTGCAGACGGTCCACTCGTTAGCGACGAGCGAAACTATAAAGTGTCTCAGCTGTTGGCCGCACACGGCTACCACCGGACCTACCAACAGTGTAGGGAAAAGTAAAAAAATTAAAAGTGACGACAGAACCATCAAGGATATGTGGAAGTGGTTCGACCAAATGGACGCTATCTAGACCGGCGAGCAATGGGACGGAGAGTGTCCTGGACGATGTTGGAGTCCACGATGGAGGATGGGACGTTTTGTTACGTTAACTCTAAACTCTGCTTGAAAGCTTCACTTTATTTATTTGAGCAGCTACTGGAAACTTCTAAAACAACCAGGACAATTTAACTGTTACACTTGTGTAAAATCACCATCAACAACTGCTTTATACAGCACAATGAGCTAGCAGCTAACAGCTAGCGCTCGTGTTATTGTTTATGGTCAGTTATGTTTGTGTCGTGTTTAAGATGATGTCACGGCAGTAGAGGCGGAGCAACTATGACGATCAGACTATAATCCCACCCACATTGAGGCGGCACTAAACTGCAGTGGAAATGCAAGCTCAGAAAAGTAAAGCGAGTCGAGGCGAGTCGAACCGTAACGTGCCGTGGAAAAGTGCCATAACTTGTGTTAGTTTAGCCAACTAATGTAGCCAAAATGAAGCTTTATACATTCTTAAATGTTCTTAAAATGTCCCAAAACTTTTGTTTTCAGGTAACCAGGAAGAGCCCAACAACAAGGATCATGTCGTCCAAATCATCCCTATTTAAAGTCATTCTACTGGGTGACGGTGGCGTTGGCAAGAGCTCCCTCATGAACCGCTACGTCACCAACAAGTTTGACTCCCACCTTTTCCACACCATCGGTGTGGAGTTCCTCAACAAAGACCTGGAGGTCGACGGCCGTACAGTCACCTTGCAGATCTGGGATACGGCCGGCCAGGAGAGATTCCGGAGTCTGCGAACACCCTTTTACCGCGGTTCTGACTGCTGCCTGCTGACCTTCAGCGTGGACGACAGTCAGAGCTTCCACAACCTCGCCAACTGGAAGAAAGAGTTCGTCTACTATGCCGACGTCAAGGAACCCGACACGTTTCCTTTTGTGGTTCTGGGCAACAAGGTCGACGTGCCGGAGAGGCAAGTGACGAGTGAAGAAGCTCTGGAATGGTGCAGGGAGAACGGCAACTTCCCGTATTTCGAGACCAGTGCGAAAGATGCGATTAATGTTGCGGTAGCATTCGAGGAAGCTGTGAGGAGAGTTCTAGCCACAGAGGAGCGGCACGAGCATTTGATTCCAACAGACACGGTCAATCTGCATCGGAAGCAACGTAGCGGCACCCCCTGCTGTTAACGGACTTGAACTATATGTCATAATGATTATTTACATTAGCTATTTAATGCTCATTGAATGAACTGGAAGAATCCGCATTATATTTCAAGATGCACTTACTTGGATATGCACTAACTAGTAAACACTGGGTTGGTTCCTTTGGGTGACACTCTTGTATCTGATCTGATCTGCCTGTATTTAAACAATTCGGTGCATTCAGTTGTTATACATATATATATATATATATGTATATGTATATAAAGTCTTATGGGATTTGAGAGGGTTACTGTGTAAATTGATATAAGTTTGTCTTTAGCATGATAGTCTAATAGTGAAGAGCAAATGCAATAAATACACTGCTAAAATCAATTTTCTTAATCAGTATTTTTGTTTTCCAGTAAAGCTATCTGAACATCCTTAAAACAAAATACATTTACTTGTTGGAAGATTTACTTCTGTCTAATTTTCAGAGAAATTAACAAAATGTGGTGACGTTTACGCTTATAACGAGAAAAACCGATTTGCCAAAAACTCGATTAGTTTATTTTTCTTCCATCATTGGCAAATAGTTGTTTCTTATCATAAACATGAACTCCACCAAATTTGGTTCGATTACTCTGAAAACAAGACTTGATATCGTATGCCATTATATGCTTCTCAAGTCATTTTTCTTGTTTTAAAAACGCTTTGATATATGCCAGAAAATAAGACAAAAATTTTTCAAAACGTTTTTATTTTGCATTTAATTTTTTTTTTTGCAGTGTATTTAATACTCTGGAATATATCTTGAATTAAAGTTAATAATAATAATAAAAAAATCTTGTTTTAAGCATAAATCTCTTTATTAATTTAGTCTGATTTTTGCTTTAAACCAGACGATGAAAACATTCAGAATGGTGTTGAAAAATAAACTTAATTCAAGCTATATTCTCTGAAGTCTCATTAAGTTTATTTTTCTACCGTTCACAAGTTTTTAGCCAAATTTATCCTTAAAACAAGAAAAACGATTTGCCGATTGATATCTTCAAGATGTATTCTTTTAAAGGAATATTCAATAAAAGTTAAACTCATTCTACAACATTTGTAGCATAAAAATACATCGAACAATTATTTTAAGGTCACCTTTTTCTTTAAAAAACAAAACGTGTGTTCCAGTGGGACACTTCCAATGCAAGTCAATGGGGTTTAATCTGTAAACGTTACAATACTCACTGTTTCAAGAGTATAGACACAAGACGTAAACAATATGTGTGTTAACATGATTTTACTGTGATATAATCACTTACTGACCACATCTGTGGAAAGTTAGACAATTTTTTTTGCTTAGTTGCCATGACAACGTAACACCGTAAACCCTAAAACGATCATTTAAACAAATGTAAAATATTCTAAGTGCTTTTATAAAATGATAAGCGTCACATTTCTGCCTTTTAAACCCTCCAAAAATTGCCCCCATTGACTTCCATTGAAAGTGTCCCGCTGGAACACACATTTGTGCTTTTATTAAAGAAAAAGAGTATTTTTTTCATTGTCGATTGAGCTAAACTTGTATTTAACATGGAATATTCCTTTAAAGTTTTTACAATTTTGCTGCTCATGAAAACGTGTCATGTTTTAAGGATGTTTAGACATTTTTACTGGAAAGCACGACAAAAAAAACGACAAAAAGAAATTAATGTCTGTGTTTTGTATGATATCTTTCCTTGTAACTATAAGATTAACTTAGCTCCTATCATGCAGGAGAGTTTCATACACTGTGTCGGAGTGATTTCTAATATATATTAACATTATGAGACTGTAGAGAGTGCCAAATATAAAGACTTATAAACATATAACTGTGGATAAGGTGAAAATACTTTGCACTTACTTTGAAAAGAAGCACTAAAATATTGATATTGTAGATCGTTTAATTGAAATAATTAAAGCAGAAGAATTGAACAATGCTTATTTGATTTGATGTTGTCATATACAGTAGCTACATTTTCCCCGTCTCCAGTCTGAAACTAAAATGCGTCTTCCTCGTGCAATTCACCACAGGTTGAACGGACATTTTGCATGTGAAATGTGCAGTTAGTGGTACCCAAGAGAATTGCAAAATATTGTCACAACCATGCTCAAGCAATGCCGTGAGTTTTGGGAAGGGCTTCTTATTATTTATGCAATTCCATTTGGTGCACAGAAATGACTTCTTTAAATAACCCCAGTATTCCCAGAACTTCATCATTTGTTGCACAACATCAGGTGGGAAATGTAATATAATGCTCTTGAGTTGTATCTAAAGTAACAAGGCCATTTTGACAACACGCCTGTATGTTTATTATGCATGAGGCAAAACGCAAGAACACAAATGTATGCATGAGTATAAGAAAACAAGTCAACTAAGGAGATGCTTCTTCCCAAGAAACTGAATTTTCCTTTCGAAGGCCGTGGAGCGGATGGGAGCGTTGGTTTCATAGAAGGGATTCATCGCAAACTGGGTAAAAAGACAAAAAAATGCTTTGAAACTAATTTATTGCATTTATAAGGACTGTCAGTATGACATAAGATATGCTGTACCTTGATGTACAGGTCATACACATCGTTGAAGAAGTTCTTGATTCCATCCTCTTGTCGGACATCATGCAGCATGATTAATCTCATATGTATACAAGCAAACGTTAAGGAATAATCAATGATGCAATGTGATTGAATTAAAAGTCCAATATTATAGAAAGACCATATGACAAATCTGGAATTTATAAAACTGGGAATAAAGTTTAAAGATTAAGAGTAAGTCAAAAAAAGGTCATTTATGACTGAGAAATACATTTTTAAAGATTCTTCACTACTTCTAGGACAGTAATTGAGTGTAAGCAACTGTTAGTAAAGCAAAGGGGGGATTTACCAAATACATGAATCCATTTTTAATTAACCCTTGTGCGACCTTCGGAACATTTGTTTATTTTCTTGATCATTTTGGCTGTTAATGCCAAGGTGTGTATTTTTGGGGCAATTTTGATATTTCAACCTCAGTTCCTGTAATACATCTATAACACACTGTGAACATAAAATTGTCACACTCGGGACCTTCAGGACAAACATGTCCCATTGAAACTCATTAAAACTGCAATATTTGACCCCAGTGCCATTAAAGCATAAAATCATGAATTCTTTGATATTATGATCATTCTGCAGCCCTGACTTCAAAATGGAGCAAATACAAGCTTTTCCCCTATTCTCTGTTTCCTGTATTATAGAGACCTGCAGGACAACTGAATACATGCAGATACAAGTGTGTGTGTGTGTGTGTGTGTTGATGTGGAGGTCAGATTGTGTGTTGATATGGATGCATTGAGAAATGTGTGTGTGTGTGTTGATATGGATGCATTGAGAAATGTGTGTGTGTGTATGTGTGTGTGCATGTGTGCATTGAGAAATGTGTGTGTGTGCGCATTGAGAAGTGTGTGTGTGTGGGTGCATTGAGAAATGCGTGTGTGTGTGCATGTGTGCATTGAGAAATGTGTGTGTGTGTGTGCGCATTGAGAAGTGTGTGTGTGTGTGTGTGTGTGCATTGAGAAATGTGTGTGTATGTGTGCATTGAGAAATGTGTGTATGGTATGTATGTGTGCATTGAGAAGTGTGTGTGGTATGTATGTGTGCATTGAGAAATGTGTGTGTGTATGTATGTGTGCATTGAGAAGTGTGTGTGTGTGTGCATTGAGAAATGTGTGTGTATGTGTGCATTGAGAAATGTGTGTGTGGTATGTATGTGTGCATTGAGAAGTGTGTGTTGTATGTATGTGTGCATTGAGAAGTGTGTGTGTGTGTGTGCATTGAGAAATGTGTGTGTATATGTGCATTGAGAAATGTGTGTGTGGTATGTATGCATTGAGAAATGTGTGTGTGGTATGTATGTGTGCATTGAGAAATGTGTGTGTGTATGTATGTATGTGTGCATTGAGAAATGTGTGTGTATGCGTGCATTGAGAAATGTGTGTGTGTGTGTGTGTGTGTGTGTGTATAAAGCAACAGTGGCAGTATGTAAACAAACACTGGCATTGAAAGGGTTAAAATCCTGAAATGAATGAATATTTGGTAGTTATGATCAGGACTGATATTGGTTAAAGAAAATCATTAAAATCTAATTGAAAGTGGAAAATAATATTAATATATAATATTATTATGGCAGTTTTTTGCCATGGACATTTTTGTCCTCTAAAGACCTCAGAGTATCTTTTTAAAGTGACGCACAAGGGTTAAATTGCTATGCTGATAATAATATATGCAATTAATTGAATGATATACAATGTAAAAAATACAAATAAATGAAAAGAACGGATGATGGAAAAGCAGTTTCACTATTGTACATAGTCTTATTTGATCAGGATATGACCAGCAGTGACAAAGGCAGATACAAACCATTCATTGAACTTGTCCACAGTCTTCAGGTACATGTTATTGGACAACCACATGTTTTCATCAACTAGATCAAGAGCAGCATGAGCGATGAACTGATTCAGGTGTCGGTGGTCATCCTGTCACAACACATACAGCACTAGTTAGTCATCACTCTTATCTAGTAATGTTAGTTAATATTCACATGTCACAAACCTTTGATTCTGCCTTTCCAGAAGGGAGAAACTCCATCTCGAACACTGGATTATCATGATGACCCACCATAACAAAATAAAAACTGCCTGACATTGTTAATCTTCAGATGAAACCAATGATTCCGTTTAGAATAAACACATTACACTACGATTACACCTTCAGTATCACTGTTAAACCGTCGATGTTCTGTAGAATAATATAGAATAAACACTGGACTGAAGACCGCGTATTGTTGATCACAACATTTCCCGTTTCCGGTGCTCTGACAAACAGCCAATGAGATGAGAGGATATGTACCACGTGATCAAGACAAAGCCGGAAGTTCAACAGTTTGTTGGCAGTTACAAACAAGAACGGCGCTTTAATGAGGAGCATCGTCGATTGATCGACTTACATGAAGATGTCTGTGAGGAAAGAGGAGAGTTTGTCTCCGGATGAGATGCGACAGAAGCTGTATCAGACCTTCAAGAGCCGCGGAGTTCTGGACACACTGAAGGTGACAGACATCTAACTGTCTATCTGTCTGTCGGTCGGTCGATAAATCAACAAAATGAACAGAAATGACTCAAAAGGACAAAATATCTATCTGTCAGTCACTATTTCTGTTCTATCTATCTATCTGTCTGTCTGTCTGTCTGCCGCTAAATCAACAAAATTAACAAAAATGACAAAATGTCTGTCTGTCGGTCGATAAATCAACAAAATTAACAGAAATGTCTCAAAATGACAAAATGTCTGTCTGTCAGTTACTATTTCTGTTCAATCTATCTGTCTGTCTGTCGATAAATCAACAGAAATGACTCAAAATGACAAAATATATATCTGTCTGTCAGTCACTATTTCTGTTCTGTCTGTCGGTCGGTCGATAAATCAACAAAATGAACAGAAATGACTCAAAATGACAAAATGTCTGTCTGTCTGTCACTTTCTGTTCCATCTGTCTATTTATTTGTCTGTCTGTCTGTCTGTCACTATTTCTGTCTGTCTGTCTTTCTATCTATCTGTCTGTCTGTTTATTTATTTAAATTTTAAAAAAAGTGTTTATCTATCTGTACATTTGTTTGTCTGTCTGCCTGTTTGCTGTTTATTTAAATACTATTTTATTTATTTATCTGTCTATCTGTTTGTTTGTCTGTATTTCTGTGGCTCTGTGGGGGGCAATGCCATCTGTTGCAGGGCTCCCTGTTCTTCTATTGTAATCTTTCCTATTTGCAAAAGTAATGTTTGTGAGTCCAACATTTATATTTCCCTACATAAAGCTGAAGATATAAATATTGTGAAACATCTTAAGTGCATAAAAACTTTGCACAGTAATCTATGATGGAAATCATGAGCACTCACATTAATATGATGACTCCAATCATATCAATAACCTTTTATTCCACATGAAGAGGGTCCGCACATGTTGCAATCACATGACCAGCCGAATACTACTTGCTTAATCTCAGTAACCGTCCTGTTATGGGACATTTTCACTCACTCCTCATGACTGACTGAATTCTACATTTCTGCAATAGCTTCTGAAACTTGCATGATTCTGCATCCAATCCACTAGGTGGCGCTGTAAGTCCAAGATGACACAAAGACAAAGTTACTGAGAGCACCTTTAAAGGGGTTGGCTTTCATTTTTAATATTTAATATCATATTTTAAATCTTAAATGACACAATATTGGCTGACAAAAAGCAGAGATCTGTAATAAAGTAACTTAAACTGCAGCACTGCATTTATTCTAGTCATTTTTATTAGCATAGCAGAGTTAAACAATCGTTTCAGAGCAGCCCTGTGGAAAAAAAAATCACACTTTAATGTCTGTAAGTCCTCAGTGAGCATGCTAAAGGTGACTCTGGCAAGGAAAAAAACTCCTGACCTCTGACCTTACGATAAATGCAAATATGCCAATATTATTTAGATGTAAAGGCATGTTTTTGCCCTTTTCACGTTGAATGTAACCACACCTATTACTGTCGTTGTTACCGGCTTAGCAAGTGTTGTGCTTATACCTATTTACATATCAAACGTCAAAAGCAGAAAATAATACGTCTCATGATTTTTCTATATTTTGCTCTGCCTGTTACCCAGACGCAGCTCCGGAATCAGCTCCTCCAGGAGCTGCAGCAGCCGGTGCGTCGAGGAGAGACTGTTCTCAGACCAGCTGCAGCTCACACTGACTCAGTGTTAGTGTCTGCATGCAACTCCGTCGTCATAGATCACCTGCGGAGTGTGGGATATGACTACACACTGTCTGTCTTTTATCCAGAGAGTGGAATGAACAAAGACAAGGTGATTTGATGTGGCTATATACACACATTATAATAAAGTTCATTGTAGATTTGTCGATGACAGTTCGCTTGTTTGTTTGACTTCAAGGTGTTGTCAACCAGAGATCTTCTTCAGCTAATCAAAATCAGCCCTCATTTGCCTTTATATAAAGCTCTGGTAATTAAACCTCTATTTGTTCTGTGTTAAAATGACAGTAGAATTAGTCGTTGCCTTTCTTTAACATGTTCGGTTCTTTCTTATACTTTCATGTGTGAACAGATGTCAAATATGCAGAAGGGAGAGAAAGGTAAGTTATATAATTAAAGTACTTTGGTTATTAAATCCTATTATTGGGGGTCTGGGCAGGGCTGGACTGGTAATCTGGAATACCGGGAATTTTTCCGGTGGGCCGACGCACTTTGGGGCTGATCAGAGGTGGACTGGCCATCAGGAGAACCGAGCAGGCCGGCGAGTCGGCTGCGAAACGTGACTATGCTGACTATCACACCTGTAGTCGTGAGTTTGAATCCAGGGTGTACTGAGTGACTCCAGTCAGGTCTCCTTAGCAACCAAATTGGCCCGGTTGCTAGGGAGGGTAGAGTCACATGGGGTAACCAAATTGTCCCGGTTGCTAGGGAGGGTAGAGTCACATGGGGTAACCAAATTGTCCCGGTTGCTAGGGAGGGTAGAGTCACATGGGGCAACCAAATTGGGCCAGTTGCTAGGGAGGGTAGAGTCACATGGGGTAACCAAATTGTCCCGGTTGCTAGGGAGGATAGAGTCACATGGGGTAACCAAATTGTCCCGGTTGCTAGGGAGGATAGAGTCACATGGGGTAACCAAATTGTCCCGGTTGCTAGGGAGGGTAGAGTCACATGGGGTAACCAAATTGTCCCGGTTGCTAGGGAGGATAGAGTCACATGGGGTAACCAAATTGTCCCGGTTGCTAGGGAGGGTAGAGTCACATGGGGTAACCTCCTCGTGGTGGTGATTAGTGGTTCTCTCAATGGGGCGTGTGGTGAGTTGTGTGTGGATCGTGGAGAGTAACATGAGTCTCCACATGCTGTGAGTCTCTGCGGTGTCATGCACAACGAGTCACGTGATCAGATGCGCCGATTGACGGTCTCAGAAGCGGAGGCGACTGAGACTTGTCCTCCGCCACCCGGATTGAGGCGAGAACATTTTCTCGTTCATTCTGAAATATGTCTGCTTGTCAGCTGTACCATCTCTGTTTTGAACATCATACTGAAGATGGATTGTTTCCTACAGGCTTCTTGTTGAGTCTCCTCACAGAGTTGACCGACCATCATGTTTCTAGAGAGCGCTGTGATACATCTACGCAGACCACCTCTACAGCAGCACATAAAGAATCTCTCGGTAGGACAAAGACAATTCTGTCATCATTTATCATAAAAGTTATGTAAATGTTGTCCATACAATTGGTCATATCCGTTGCATTCAAAGTCTTCAAAAGTAAAAAAAACAGACCCAAACGAAGTTGTTATTCACTGATAATCTGAATCATTCCTCATTCCACCCGCTGTACCTCATCCATTTTTATTTTTTAGGAGTTATGCCCACACCTCTAGTATTTATCAACCTTTTTCTTCTGAATAATATAGTAAAAAAATGGGCAACTGTATTAGTGTATCAGTAATTGCATTTTTTTTTTTTTTTGCACTTCCATAAGTCATATTTTTATGATTATTTCACATCAATACAAGTTTAATATCACAAGACATATATACAGTATTCCTTTGTTTATTGCCAGGCAAATTACTATATATCACGTTTAATTTCTGTGTGAAAATGGGGAATTATCAGGATCTCAGATGCGTGTACACACACATTATACAGGCCATTTCTTACTCAATGTGGCGCTGTTGTTTCAGTGATTGATTTACATTTGACATTGCTATTTTGCAAAGGAGCAATGTGGAAGTAAACTATAGCAAGTTTAACACATGAACAGTATGATTTAGATATTGTCATTTTGGGTGTAAATATTGTAAGTTGTGCGTCTATTTGTGTAAATATATTCTATTGTATTTTCTAATTATCTTGAAAATGTTTTGAATATTGGACACTATATGGGCATTTTGTAGTTCCATTTGTGACAGATATACAGTAAGAGCCGGCTCATTAAAGACCCGAGGTGTGTAGTGATGTTTGGTGAAACACCCATGCATTTAAGTATAAAGTAGATTTATTTACATTTACATTTATGCATTTTAGCAGACTTATTACAGGGACACTAGCAACCTGGAGTTAAGTGCCTTGCTCGAGGACACAATGGTGGTGTTTGTGGGATAGAACCAGCAACCTTCTGCTTACCAGTTCTGTGCTTTAGCCCACTACGCCACCACCACTCCGTATTTTGCCTAATTTCATTCTGTTTTCAGCTGCCAATAAGAGTGTATAATTTTCAGCTCTGTTTGACACATTTGAACACATTTAAATCCATTCAGAAGATTTTACCCCAAAATCAGTGCAGAAAAGGCATAAAAAGGCTGCAGATCTTTGCTTTATGTTTTACCCACCAGCTACCTTATTGTTCATTTTGAAAATTTTCAACAAACTCTCACGTCATGTTGACCATGGTTTGCAGTTGAGAAGATGCTGTTGATTGATGAGGAGTATGAAGTTCTTCGACACAGAGGAGACCGCTGGGCGTCACTTGAGGCAAAGCTTGCAGAATACAGGAAGGAGATCCACGAGCAAGCTCAGGTGGAGCTGAACGCAAAGGTTTGTATCTCCGACACCTGGTCCACTAACATAAAACATATCCATGGACCTTTCTTTTACTAACATTAAGATATTAAATTGTAAATGTAAACAAATCTGTGATTAAAAATGGTATATCTTAGTTCCTGTAAGATTTTAAAACACTTTAGTATGGAGCTATAACAATGACAAAGGTATTTGAATCTGAAATGAGTTAATTTTAATTCTGTACCTGCGACCTTCTACAAAACCGTGCGACGGAGTGACAGAGCGCAGCTGTAAAGGTCTGGTGCCATAAAAGTCCCATTTAAAAAAAATCTCTCAATAAATTAAGCATTTATTAACACATTGGATTAAAACCAGAAATGTTGCGACTGCAACGATGGCCATTATAATGAATTAGAAGTAAAAAAAAAAAATTGGGTGAAAAAGTGCATTTATTTGACGGAGTAAAAAAGTACCCACCATTAAAGCTACTCATAAAAGTAATTTTATCCAAAAAGTTACTCAAGTAAATTTAACAGAGTAAATGTAGCAGCTGTAAGCATGACATCATCACAACTGATTTTACTTGTATGTGATGTGTTTGTTAGCGAAACATGATATTCAATGAGAATTTTTTTTAATTATAAAATATATTTAATATTTTAAATATAAAGGTTACTGTAGATAAAAATTTAAAAAAAAATCCTAATGTGTTAATTAGATTTCTAGTGACATTTATCAAAACTAAAGATTAAATAAATTTGTAAACAGATTTATTTTATTTCAATTTATTTTTTAGGTGGGAAAATAAAAAAAATAAAATAAATAAATATATATATATATATATATATATATATATATATATATATATATATATATTAGGAGTGCACAGTTTACTGTACTAATGAAGTATCGCGATACCATAAAAATTTAAACGGTACGATATCATCTTGTTGCTAATATCGGTACCATATTACCGTATGCTGTCATTAGCAAAATGATATGATACAGTTTTGAGATGAAAAGAAAATAAAATAAAAAACCTCTTGATATGGCCAAGTGTGATCATTAAACAGTAGAAGGATGTAATTAAATAATATACAATCACATGCGCTGCATGCTACAGAATGAACGAGGTGCCGCTGTGTCATCTGCTTCACACGTGCACGGATACACTCACACAAACGCAACACAAGTCCCAGTTAAATGGCAGCTCTATTCAACTGGACGCGTGAAATTGAAGACAGAAAAATATAACTACTGCATAAAAATGTAATGTTCAAAAAGTAGCAATAATACTCATAACAATTATATAATTTTAAATGGTTGGTTTATTATTAATATTATTATTATTTGTAAGCAATATCATAAATGCAAGTGATTTATTAGCATGTTGTGATTTAGCCATTGCAGCCTTGTGCCACAGGTAATCGGATTAATTTTTTTCATTAATGTTTTCATTTAATACTGTTGTGCAACATTTTATTTTACCAAAAATAAAATGGCATATTTTTGAAAAAAAAAAAAAAAAAAAAAAAAAAAAAAAAATATGTATATATATTTGATTTAAAGCTATTTGTGTCAATTTGAACACCATTTGATCATAACATTTAAAACATATAAAACATGTAGCATGGAACCCAGAAATACTTAAACGGAAAACGCTTAATTTGTATCTGTGAGACTTTATGCAGTTATTTTATTTCTGTATAATTTAATAAAACAACTGAGGCTTTTTTAACTTTTATTTATAGTATCGATTCCGAGGTACCAGGGCAGGTGTCGTACCGAAGCCAAAATGTTTGTATCAGAGCAACCTTAAAATATATATATATATATATATATATATATATATATATATATCTTTACATTCCAAGCTTTTACTTTGTTTACAATCTGAATGTGAGATTTTTGTCGAATCTGCGATTCAATTATTCAGACATTTTACAGCTAATTCCACCTCTAAAAACTACAAAACAAACAAAAATACCCGCTGTTAAAATATACAAATGTTTAAAATACCCCACAAAATTCACATGTCTAGAATTCAAACAAACAAACGTCAGATTCAAATATTTTTGTCATTGTTTTAGCTCCATAGTTTTGCCTTCACTCATTCATTTCAATGATCCTGCTGTGACAAATACATTCCTACATTTATTTTTAAAAGTGTTTTAGCTTAAATAGATCTTGACAACTTATCAAAATGCTGCCCTAGCAACTACTCAAAACAGCCTAGCAACCACATAGCACTTCATACATAAGACATACACTACCGTTCAAAAGTTTGGGGTCACATTGAAATGTCCTTATTTTTGAAGGAAAAGCACTGTACTTTTCAATGAAGACAACTTTAAACTAGTCTTAACTTTGAAGAAATACACTCTATACATTGCTAATGTGGTAAATGACTATTCTAGCTGCAAATGTCTGGTTTTTGGTGCAATATGTACATAGGTGTATAGAGGCCCATTTCCAGCAACTATCACTCCAGTGTTCTAATGGTACAATGTGTTTGCTCATTGGCTCAGAAGGCTAATTGATGATTAGAAAACCCTTGTGCAATCATGTTCACACATCTGAAAACAGTTTAGGTCGTTACAGAAGCTACAAAACTGACCTTCCTTTGAGCAGATTGAGTTTCTGGAGCATCACATTTGTGGGGTCAATTAAACGCTCAAAATGGCCAGAAAAAGAGAACTTTCATCTGAAACTCGACAGTCTATTCTTGTCCTTAGAAATGAAGGCTATTCCATGCGAGACATTGCTAAGAAATTGAAGATTTCCTACAACGGTGTGTACTACTCCCTTCAGAGGACAGCACAAACAGGCTCTAACCAGAGTAGAAAAAGAAGTGGGAGGCCGCGTTGCACAACTGAGCAAGAAGATAAGTACATTAGAGTCTCTAGTTTGAGAAACAGACGCCTCACAGGTCCCCAACTGGCATCTTCATTAAATAGTACCCGCAAAACACCAGTGTCAACATGTACAGTGAAGAGGCGGCTGCGGGATTCTGGGCTTCAGGGCAGAGTGGCAAAGAAAAAGCCATATCTGAGACTGGCCAATAAAAGAAAAAGATTAAGATGGGCAAAAGAACACAGACATTGGACAGAGGAAGACTGGAAAAAAGTGTTGTGGACAGATGAATCCAAGTTTGAGGTGTTTGGATCACAAAGAAGAACGTTTGTGAGACGCAGAACAAATGAAAAGATGCTGGAAGAATGCCTGACGCCATCTGTTAAGCATGGTGGAGGTAATATAATGGTCTGGGGTTGCTTTGGTGCTGGTAAGGAGGGAGATTTGTACAGGGTAAAAGGGATTCTGAATAAGGAAGGCTATCACTCCATTTTGCAACGCCATGCCATACCCAGTGGACAGCGCTTGATTGGAGCCAATTTCATCAATGACCCTAAACACACCTCCAAATTGTGCAAGAACTATTTAGAGCAGAAGCAGGCAGCTGGTATTCTATCGGTAATGGAGTGGCCAGCGCAGTCACCAGATCTGAACCCCATTGAGCTGTTGTGGGAGCAGCTTGACCGTATGGTACGCAAGAAGTGCCCATCCAACCAATCCAACTTGTGGGAGCTGCTTCTGGAAGCGTGGGGTGCAATTTCTCCAGATTACCTCAACAAATTAACAGCTAGAATGCCAAAGGTCTGCAATGCTGTAATTGCTGCAAATGGAGGATTCTTTGACGAAAGCAAAGTTTGATGTAAAAAAAATCTTATTTCAAATACAAATCATTATTTCTAACCTTGTCAATGTCTTGACTCTATTTTCTATTCATTTCACAACGTATGGTGGTGAATAAGTGTGACTTTTCAGGAAAACACAAAATTGTTTGGGTGACCCCAAACTTTTGAACGGTAGTGTACGTAAACTTCAAACTGTTTCTTTCCTTTTCTAGTAACTGTACGTTGCTTTGCACGTTGTCTTTTCTTAGATCACATGATCTCATCCAAGTCATTCATATACAGGATTTGCACATGATGACGATGATGTGATGAATTGTGATGCAGTTTTTGTTTTCATCGTCACAATGCAGCTGCAGCACTTCATGGATGCGGAGATCACAAAGGTGAAGAGAGAGGAGCAAGAGAAATCCCGTAAGGAAATCCTAGAGCTGAGACGGGACATGGAGAGAACGTATGAGCACAAATCGGAGGCGCTGATGAGTCGAGAGAGAAACGCCATTGAGCGATTACAGAAACAACAGGAGGTACGAAGCCTTCACGTGGTCTTTGAATAATAACTAACTTCATTTCACTCCTACTCTTACACCTCCAATCTTCTGTCCACTTCAGATAGTGGAGAAGGAGGTTTATGCTCAAAGACAAGAGCTGCTGAAAGACATTGAATCGGTGAGGAGCAGAGAGGCAGAACTAAAACAGAGAGTGGAAGACTTTGACAAGTGAGTAATAACTGGGTTTGTCCTGTTATACCAGAGTCCCTCAACTACTATTATCATTCATTAGATGCCAAAATCATGCATATAATACCCCTGAAAATGATTTGAATCTCCTGACAGGACACGTAAGCTACATGAGGAGAAGGTGACGAGCATGGATGATGTTCTTCGGAGGAGAGAACTGTCTGTGAAGAGCATGGAAGACTCATTCAATCAGAAACTGAAGAGCGAGTTGATGAAGTGAGCTCAAATGTTGTCTTGGAGCATCACACTAATATTTTACAATACTGTAAGAGTATAAGGACGGGCAAGGAGGAGGTGGGAACTGGCTGATCTGTAAACATGATGTTTAATAAGAAGCTCCACATAAAACATACACAGACCGCATGGAATTGATTGGATGGTGGAAAGTGTTCTCTATGACAAGTGGGACAGTTCAACCAAAAATGAAACTTCTCCCATCATCTAAGCACCATCATGGCATCCCAGATGTGTGTGACTTTTTTTGTCTTCTGCAGAACACACATGTAGATTTTTAGAAGAATGTTTCAGCTCTGTTGGTCCATACAATGCAAGTGAATGGTGACCAGAACTTTGAAGCTCCAAAAAGCACATAAAGGCAGCATAAAAGTTATCCATAAGACTCCAGTGGTTTAATCCATGTCTTCAGGTGCTTTTTTGAGCTTCAAAGTTTGGACCCTGTTGACTTGCAGAGCTGAAGTGTTCTTCTACAAATCTTCATTTGTGTTCTGCTGAAGATAGAAAGTCACACACATCTGGGACAGCATGAGGGTGAGTAAATGATGAGAGTATTTTCATTTTTGGGTGAACTGTCCCTTTAAATTCTAGAAGGTTTAGTACACTTGGGTATTCAGAGAGGCACATTTTAGCCCACACAATGGCTTTTCACACAGCGCCTACCTTGGGTTATCATCTTTTTTAATTGTACACTTTTAACCTCGGGTAAAGCAACATTTAACACTTGTAATTTTCCCCCGGGGTTATTAAACCCTGCTTCGGTGCAAGGTTAACCCTGCATAGCTGTGCCAAATGTATCCTGTGTGAAACGATGCAGCATTATAATGTTTCATAAAGTCGTTTATCAACAGACAACCGGTCATAAAATGCCTCCATGCTTACCTCATTAAATATTCATGCACTTTGTACAGTTGAAGACATTTTCCCGCACTGTTACGTTCTCCATATGAGGGAAACATCCGGCCAGTGACTGATGTCGAACACAATATGCGCCCCTTTTGCGTGTGGTTTCATATGTTTCAACAGTGTGAAACAGTTGGGCGAAAAAATCCGCTGCAGGTGTCCAACCCATCCTTGCTCCGCACAGTCGCTGCTCAGCCTGCCGTGCTCTCCACAAAATGTTTTACTAGTAGTTAATCCATTTCTGATATCAAGAATTGGCATTTTAGGGGTTCTGGGTATCTCAGCGATTATTTATGCTGACTATCACACCTGGAGTTGCGAGTTTGAATTTAGGGCGTGCTGAGTGACTCCAGACAGGTCTCCTAAGCAACCAAATTGTCCCAGTTGCTAGGGAGGGTGGAGTCACATGGGGTAACCAAATTGTCCCAGTTGCTAGGGAGGGTGGAGTCACATGGGGTAACCAAATTGTCCCAGTTGCTAGGGAGGGTAGAGTCACATGGGGTAACCAAATTGTCCCAGTTGCTAGGGAGGGTAGAGTCACATGGGGTAACCAAATTGGCCTGGTTGCTAGGGAGGGTAGAGTCACATGGGGTAACCAAATTGTCCCGGTTGCTAGGGAGGGTAGAGTCACATGGGGTAACCAAATTGGCCCGGTTGCTAGGGAGGGTAGAGTCACATGGGGTAACCAAATTGGCCCGGTTGCTAGGGAGGGTAGAGTCACATGGGGTAACCAAATTGGCCCGGTTGCTAGGGAGGGTAGAGTCACATGGGGTAACCAAATTAGCCCGGTTGCTAGGGAGGGTAGAGTCACATGGGGTAACCAAATTAGCCCGGTTGCTAGGGAGGGTAGAGTCACATGGGGTAACCAAATTAGCCCGGTTGCTAGGGAGGGTAGAGTCACATGGGGTAACCAAATTAGCCCGGTTGCTAGGGAGGGTAGAGTCACATGGGGTAAACAAATTGTCCCGGTTGCTAGGGAGGGTAGAGTCACATGGGGTAACCAAATTGTCCCGGTTGCTAGGGAGGGTAGAGTCACATGGGGTAACCAAATTGTCCCGGTTGCTAGGGAGGGTAGAGTCACATGGGGTAACCAAATTGTCCCGGTTGCTAGGGAGGGTAGAGTCACATGGGGTAACCAAATTGTCCCGGTTGCTAGGGAGGGTAGAGTCACATGGGGTAACCAAATTGTCCCGGTTGCTAGGGAGGGTAGAGTCACATGGGGTAACCAAATTGGCCCGGTTGCTAGGGAGGGTAGAGTCACATGGGGTAACCAAATTGTCCCGGTTGCTAGGGAGGGTAGAGTCACATGGGGTAACCAAATTGTCCCGGTTGCTAGGGAGGGTAGAGTCACATGGGGTAACCAAATTGTCCCGGTTGCTAGGGAGGGTAGAGTCACATGGGGTAACCAAATTGTCCCGGTTGCTAGGGAGGGTAGAGTCACATGGGGTAAACAAATTGGCCCGGTTGCTAGGGAGGGTAGAGTCACATGGGGTAACCAAATTGGCCCGGTTGCTAGGGAGGGTAGAGTCACATGGGGTAAACAAATTGGCCTGGTTGCTAGGGAGGGTAGAGTCACATGGGGTAACCAAATTGTCCCGGTTGCTAGGGAGGGTAGAGTCACATGGGGTAACCAAATTGTCCCGGTTGCTAGGGAGGGTAGAGTCACATGGGGTAACCAAATTGTCCCGGTTGCTAAGGAGGGTAGAGTCACATGGGGTAACCTCCTCGTGGTGGTGATTAGTGGTTCTCTCAATGGGGCGTGTGGTGAGTTGTGTGTGGATCATGGAGAGTAGCATGAGTCTCCACATGCTGTGAGTCGCCGCGGTGTCATGCACAACGAGTCACGTGATCAGATGCGCCGATTGACGGTCTCAGATGCGGAGGCAACTGAGATTCATCCTCAGGCACCCGGATTGAGGCGAGTATCTGTCCCACTAAGTAGTGTGAATTGGGCATTTTAAATTGGGAGATATTAGAAAGAATTGTCATTTTAACTAATGAAAATGTCATTACAGATATCAATAATTCATAGCCAGCACGTGATTAAAAGTCAGTTTGGCTTGCGTGCTTTCTCTCTGTTATGTAAAAATACAATGTATAGATATCACTGCTAGAGATATCAGTTTTACCGATTAATCAGTGCTGGTATTTGCTTTTTGGAACTAACAGTTATCTGCAAAAATGTCTTTCATTATTGACCACATTCATCGATACTTTTATTCTCATTTCAATGCATATTTAGTTATTTTGATTAGATAATGACATGCTCTAAATTGAAAAATGCAACTGTATGAAAACGTCCCACGTCAGCACAATCATATTGTCGCCAACTTCCATTCAACCTCATCTGCTGAATATATATATTAGGCAATATAATAAGAATCGCTTGTGTGTTTTGGGCTTGTCCCACATTATGCACCATATCTTAAATTTTTTATTAATTCTGGGCTCTTGTAGCCTCTATGTCTGTGCATGTCACTGTAACAAAAGACTAAGAAACATTTGAACATTCAATAAATCACTCGGCCAGTTAATCAGTTATCAGCCTTTCACACCACCTTTGTTATCGGTATTGGTAAAATCCACTATCGGTCGACCTCTACTCACTGCAAACTGAACATTTGTGTTATTTTAGATACCAGCTGGAACTCCGAGAAGATTACGTTAAGAGAACCGAACAGCTGACTGAAAATGAGAACAAGAACAAAGGTATGTGTTTGTGTTGAAAGATACAGTTAATACTACACATGCATGCATTTAATTACATCATCATCATCAGTGTGTACCTGCGTTGCATTATTGATTATTTGTTTATAGGGAATTCATTGTATTTATTGTTGATTAAGTTCAACTTTTCCCATTTGCAGCAGAAACGCTTTGTCTGCAGAAACGGTCTGCTGTAATTGATGCAAAAGTGGAAGAACACGAGAGACATTTAACAGAACGCAAAGTTTTAGAGGTAAACACATCAAGAAGCATGAAAGCATGGAATAGTCTTTGCACATCACTGCTAGGATTACTCACGTCATTTTGTCCATGTGCAATGCTTTTAACAAACCTTTAAAGGTTCAGTGTGAATCAATGAGTTCTTCTTAAGGTGTACAGTATGTGAATGAAGCTTTCACTGTACGTGACGTGAACAAAACCGAGAACTGTTGTGTTGTAGGTTGAGTTGGAGACGGTGAGGTCGCAGGCGTCTCTGTTAGCACAACAGAACAATCTGCTCCGAGAGAGACTGGAGAACATGAGTGATTATCCCACGCTGAAGAGAGAAACGCTCGAGCTGCACAAAAACATTACACTCATGAGACAACAGATAGAGGAGAACCAGCTGGAGAACCAGAGACTCAGACAAGGTGAAGCATTCACACTGTCTCTCTGCTACACTGTTTGGGGTGTATTTTTGCACTGGTGATAGCGTTGCTGTGCCACTGAATAGCAATACTGGAAACATTGACAGAGTGTTTTATTACAGGGACCTCATGGGCAGAAAAATCGCTAACATAGCTTAACGTTTTTCAAATGGAACCAGTTCTCAGTTAATAGTGTGATAATGATGACAATTAATTTGACATCTCTAGCTAAATGAACACAAATACATTGTGAATATTCAATATATCACCAAGTGGCATTAAAACCAGTATGTTGTGCAAAAAATGCACACAAAAAAAAAATCGATTTGGAAGGTGCATGCCATCATAAGTACACACTGCATAAAGACATTGCATCATTATTTACTGGTTTTATATTGTTTACTCTTTGCTCTTTTTATGCATTTATAGTTGTTCATTATTGCTGTTCACCTCACTGACGTTGCAAAATAAATGTTTGCAATAGAAAGTTTGAAATTCACATTTTTGCCGTTCATTTCTGTTAATAATAAAATGCTAAACTTTGACAAATAATAGTTTGATACAGTCAAAATATATATCCAAATGCATAACTTTTGCTAAAATGTCAAATTAGGTCACAACAAGCCATCAGACCACACAGTAGGGGGCTGCATAGAACACTGCTGCCATCTACTGGCTAATATTGTCACTACATGATTCAAGCCATGTTATTTATATTTTGTTCACCAGATGGCAGCAGTCTGCCTCCAATATGTCACATTCTCATTTTTTCTTCATGTTTCATCTTCTAGAAGTGTAGGTTTTACTCAAGTTTCATAAATGTGCTTATTTGCATATGCAAATTAGTGGTAAACTTGAGAAATTGACATGCAAATATCTCATTAAAGCATAAAATCTCAAAAGAATTGAAGAAATGGGATCATCATCATCAAAAACTAAAGGGTTGCACCTTTGCTCTTTCGGGTCAAAAGTGATTAGGATGACCAAAGGTAGGGCTCATTTATAAAGACAACAGGAGGGTTGATATCAAGTGTTGTTTTGCAATTCGAAACAGCCGATATGTTGATTTTCCCAAGTGGTGAATCAATAATGTTTTAGCAGGTTATGGTTTGTTTATTTGTGCATCTATTCCAAGGGTGAAAAACAACAACAAACATTTGCAGACTAAATATGCAATAAAACCCACTGATCCCAAAAGTCATCACTGTTTGTGTGCGTTGGGTTTTGCTCTCTTGGCTGGAATTATGCAACTTCTGGGAAATCAATGATTATGTTTGTAATCATACGTATACACAGTCGTGACTGTAGTAACATTATGCTCAAAATTGTTTTACTATTCTGAAATTATAACCCATGAAAAATCAAAACAATTTCCAACAATCACAGCAAAAGTTCTCTGTTAGCTCATTCCTGCCATTGATTTGGACTTTTCAGCTGGCAGTGTTTATGACTGCCAGAGCATCTGAGATTCACGACAGGCTGTGTTGATATAGAAAATCCATCTTCTGTGTTTCATTCAGATGTGATGATGGTGTGTAATGAGGTGTGATGTGTGTGTGCTGCTGGTTTAGATCTCAGCGCACCGTCTAAAGAGCAGCTGACACTTCAGACGGAGCTCAGGAGACTCGAGACGGCTCGCAGACTGGACGAGGAGGAGTTTGAGACGCAGAAACAAGTGTTGCACACGCAGCTCCAGTATGAGGTGGGTCTGAACTCTTGAGGACGTGTTTTTAGGTGTTTGTTTTAGTGAAGTCCTTCCATTGAGTGACATTGTGTGTGTTGAGGAATTGACCGTACATTTTATGGTTCGGTCCTTTTATCGTTTCTATTACACACACGCGGCATGGAATTGTATTACACACACGCGGCATGGAATTGTATTACACACACGCGGCGCGGAATTGTATTACACACACGCGGCGCGGAATTCTATTACACACACGCAGCGCGGAATTCTATTACACACACGCGCCGCGGAATTCTATTACACACGCGCCGCGGAATTCTATTACACACACGCGCCGCGGAATTGTATTACACACACGCGGCGTGGAATTCTATTACACACGCGGCGTGGAATTCTATTACACACGCGCCGCGGAATTGTATTACACACACGCCGCGGAATTGTATTACACACACGCGCCGCGGAATTGTATTACACACACGCGGCGTGGAATTCTATTACACACGCGCCGCGGAATTCTATTACACACACGCGGCGTGGAATTCTATTACACACGCGCCGCGGAATTCTATTACACACGCGCCGCGGAATTGTATTACACACACGCCGCGGAATTGTATTACACACACGCGGCGTGGAATTCTATTACACACGCGGCGCGGAATTCTATTACACACGCGCCGCGGAATTCTATTACACACGCGGCGCGGAATTCTATTACACACGCGCCGCGGAATTCTATTACACACGCGGCGCGGAATTCTATTACACACGCGGCGCGGAATTCTATTACACACGCGCCGCGGAATTCTATTACACACGCGCCGCGGAATTGTATTACACACACGCCGCGGAATTGTATTACACACACGCGCCGCGGAATTGTATTACACACACGCGGCGTGGAATTCTATTACACACGCGCCGCGGAATTCTATTACACACACGCGGCGTGGAATTCTATTACACACGCGCCGCGGAATTCTATTACACACACGCGGCGTGGAATTCTATTACACACGCGCCGCGGAATTCTATTACACACACGCGGCGTGGAATTCTATTACACACGCGGCGCGGAATTCTATTACACACGCGCCGCGGAATTCTATTACACACGCGCCGCGGAATTCTATTACACACACGCGGCGTGGAATTCTATTACACACACGCGGCGCGGAATTCTATTACACACGCGCCGCGGAATTCTATTACACACGCGCCGCGGAATTCTATTACACACGCGGCGTGGAATTCTATTACACACACGCGGCGTGGAATTCTATTACACACGCGCCGCGGAATTCTATTACACACGCGGCGTGGAATTCTATTACACACACGCGGCGTGGAATTCTATTACACACACGCGGCGTGGAATTCTATTACACACACGCGGCGTGGAATTCTATTACACACGCGCCGCGGAATTCTATTACACACGCGCCGCGGAATTCTATTACACACGCGGCGTGGAATTCTATTACACACACGCGGCGTGGAATTCTATTACACACACGCGGCGTGGAATTCTATTACACACGCGCGGCGCGGAATTCTGTTACACACACACGCCGCGGGATTCTATTACACACACGCGGCGCGGAATTCTATTACACACGCGACGCAGAATTCTATTACACACGTGCCGCGGGATTCTATTACACGCGCCGCAGAATTCTATTACACACACGCGGCGCGGGATTCTATTACACACACGCGGCGCGGAATTCTATTACACACACGACGCGGAATTCTATTACACACACGCGGCGCGGTATTCTATTATACAGAATTCTATTACACACGCGGCGAAGAATTCTATTACACACACGCGGCGCAGAATTCTATTACACACACGCGGCGCAGAATTCTATTACACACGCGCGGCGCGGAATTCTGTTACACGCGGCGCAGGATTCTATTACACACGCCGCAGGATTCTATTACACACGCGGTGCGGAATTCTATTACACACACGCGGCGCGGAATTCTATTACACACACACGCCGCAGAATTCTATTACACACACGCGGCGCGGGATTCTATTACACACACGCGGCGCGGAATTCTATTACACACACGACGCGGAATTCTATTACACACACGCGGCGCGGTATTCTATTATACAGAATTCTATTACACACGCGGCGCAGAGTTCTATTACACACACGCGGCGCAGAATTCTATTACACACACGCGGCGCAGAATTCTATTACACACACGCGGCGCAGAATTCTATTACACACGCGGCGCAGAATTCTATTACACACGCGGCGCAGAATTCTATTACACACACGCGGCGCGGTATTCTATTATACAGAATTCTATTACACACACGCGGCGCAGAATTCTATTACACACGCGGCGCAGAATTCTATTACACACACGCGGCGCGGTATTCTATTATACAGAATTCTATTACACACGCGGCGCAGAGTTCTATTACACACACGCGGCGCAGAATTCTATTACACACACGCGGCGCAGAATTCTATTACACACACGCGGCGCAGAATTCTATTACACACACGCGGCGCAGAATTCTATTACACACGCGGCGCAGAATTCTATTACACACGCGGCGCAGAATTCTATTACACGCCGCGGGATTCTATTACTCGCACGCCGCAGAATTCTATTACACACACGCCGCGGGATTCTATTACACTCAGCTCAGAATTTGAGATGTGCTGAAATGACACTGATGAACATTGTTTGTAGACTAATTACATCAACTGCTGAGAGTGTGAAACATGTTTAAATAAGTCTTTCTAGAAGTCCACAGAGTTAAAAGTGCCTGAAGTTGAAGAAACACCCACATCAGTTTTCCCGTTGAAATGTACAGTATATATACAGTACAGTGTTTGTGTCTCTGTGAAGGTTCAGCAGTGTGCGCTGTTGAAAGCTCAGCTCCTGGAGTGTGAGGAACGGACACGCTGGATGACCTCTCAGACTGAAGAGGTCAAACTACAGCTGAGACAGACACAACAAGGTTCCTTCACACAATGCATGTGGCCTTTTGTGTGTCTATGAATCATTGATGTATAATCATTTCCTCCAGTAGATCTGGATTCCTGTTACTCTACGCTTGCCTGATTTGACTGTGTTTGCAAAAACAATAGATCCATTACTTTATTTGTAGTGAAAGTCTTTAGCCATGCTCCATAATATTTACAACTAAAAATGTTTGGCAGAGGACTCGATGAATCAGACATTTGAATCTTATGAAACCTATCAAGAACACATCCAGCTCACATTTCACCCCAAAATCGATAGAAAAAAGGTGTGAGTGTGTGAGTGAGTGAATGTGTGTGAGTGTGTGAGTGAGTGAATGTGTGTGAGTGTGTGAGTGAGTGAATGTGTGTGAGTGAGTGAATGTGTGTGAGTGAGTGAATGTGTGTGAGTGAGTGAGTGAGTGAATGTGTGTGAGTGTGTGAGTGAGTGAATGTGTGTGAGTGAGTGAATGTGTGTGAGTGAGTGAATGTGTGTGAGTGTGTGAGTGAGTGAATGTGTGTGAGTGAATGAATGTGTGAGTGAATGAATGTGTGTGAGTGTCTGTTTGAGTGTCTGTTTGAGTGTGTGTGTGAGTGTGTGAGTGTGTGAGTGTGTGAGTGAGTGAGTGTGTGAGAGTGAGTGAGTGTGTGAGTGTGAGTGAGTGTGTGAGTGTGAGTGAGTGTGAGTGAGTGTGTGAGAGTGAGTGAATGAGTGTGTGTGTGTGTGTGTGTAAGAGTGTGAATGAGTGAGAGTGCGTGTGTGTGTAGTGTGTTTGAATTTGTGTGTGTGTGTGTGTGTGTGACCAGTATAGTCTGATTCCCAAACAAACGACTCCTACGAGTCAGTTCTTTTGAATCTCCAGTGTGAAATGTACAGCACTTTTTACCAAATTACCTTTAACAGCTCGTTCATTTTGGTGAATCAAAAACGTTCTGAACCGCAAATCATTCATTTAATCATGTCTGACTTGAATTCGGAGTGAATGCTGGATGGTTATTGATAGACAGTGAGTAGTTAAAGATGCACATAATGATGCATAATGTATCAGTCATTATGCATGAATATTTAGACTAGTGTAGACTAGTTTGCATGCTAGACCCTTTCAAATGTATGCATTTGTGTCTTTCTGTGGTAGAGTTGGGGGCGTTTGGTCTTTATCTCTCAACTCGTTCTTCTTCTTTTGTTTCTCTGTTTGTTGTGATGTTCTGCGATTGGATCACAGCTCTGGAGAATGAGATCCTTCGAAATCCCAAACCTTCCCTCGTAGACCGTTCGCTTCTCACTTTGAGCTCTGATAAACTGCTTCCTCCTGATGTTTACATAGACAGTGCTGTTCTCATGAAGGCCAGGCCTTCTGACGGTGATTTATGTGAAGTAGGAGCGGCTCTGAGTGTCCCAAGGCAGCCGTGGTCTCGCGGAGAAGCCCCGGAGCACGACTCTGAGCTGGTGTCTGGAGCGCTGGCTCGGATTCGAGAGCTGGAAAAGGAAGCGGAAAGACTTGAGGAGGCTTACAGGAGCCACCAGCGGAGAGCGGTTCAAGATCTCTCGCATCCCCTAAGGACAACCCCATACATCAGACCGACAGCTGCCACGGCACACAGAGTCACGTTTGTTGCAGCAGGACGTGATCAGACAGTGGAGCGATTCGGCAGAAGTCCTTCACCGAGAGATCGGACTCCTCCACCGAGACGTTTGTCTTCCACGCCCGTCTCCACCTCCAAGAGCAAACGCAGAACGGATGCTGATGAGAGCGGCCCCTCGTTCACTCAAGGTAACCGTGTGATTAAAGGGATTAAATGTTCTGCCGATTGAATGTTTCAAATGCACAAAAGAAATAAGCGAGGTGTACGATTGTGTTGTGTTCAGATGGGCTGAGGATGACCTCGGACACGGATGGGCCGTCAGTGCTGTTTACTGATTTGAGCACAGAGCGGCAAATCTCACCAATCACTGCTGGAGATTCGATCGCACACATCAGTCCTCTATACAGCCCAAGAATGAAGAGTACAACACGAGACCATAGCAGGTACACACGCTAAAGTTGACACTTAAGAAGCATTTACAGTTTAAGTCAGACATTTACATACACTTATGTTGAAGTCATTATGACTAATTTTTAAACCACTCCACAGATTTAATATTAGCAAACTATAGTTTTGGCAAGTCGTGTAGGACATCTACTTTGTGCATGACACGAGTAATTTTTCCAGCAACTGCTTACAGACCGATTGTGTCACTTTTAATTGACTATAATCACAGTTCCAGTGGGTCAGAAGTTTACATACACTAAGTTTACTGTGCCTTTAAGCAGCTTGGAAAATTCCAGAAAATGATGTCAAGCCTTTAGACAATTAGCTTCTGATTGGAGGTGTACTGAACTGGAGGTGTACCTGTGGATGTATTTTAAGAACTTCAAACTCAGTGCCTCTTTGCTTGACATCATGGGACAATCAAAAGAAATCAGCTGAGACCTCCACAAGTCTGGATCATCCTTGGGAGCAATTTCCAAACACCTGAATGTCCCACATTCATCTGTACAAACAGTAGTACACAAGTATAAACACCATGTGACCACACAGACATCATACCACTCAGGAAGGAGACGCCATCATGTGACCACACAGCCATCATACCGCTCAGGAAGGAGACGCCATCATGTGACCACACAGTCATCATACCGCTCAGGAAGGAGACGCCATCATGTGACCACACGGCCATCATACCGCTCAGGAAGGAGACGCCATCATGTGACCACACGGCCATCATACCGCTCAGGAAGGAGACGCCATCATGTGACCACACGGCCATCGCACCGCTCAGGAAGGAGACGCCATCATGTGACCACACGGCCATCGCACCGCTCAGGAAGGAGACGCCATCATGTGACCACACGGTCATCGCACCGCTCAGGAAGGAGACGCCATCATGTGACCACACGGTCATCGCACCGCTCAGGAAGGAGACGCCATCATGTGACCACACGGTCATCGCACCGCTCAGGAAGGAGACGCCATCACGTGACCACACGGTCATCACACCGCTCAGGAAGGAGACGCCATCACGTGACCACACGGTCATCACACCGCTCAGGAAGGAGACGCCATCACGTGACCACACAGCCATCACACCGCTCAGGAAGGAGACGCCATCATGTGACCACACGGCCATCGCACCGCTCAGGAAGGAGACGCATTCTGTCTCCTAGAGATGAACGTAGTTTGTGTGAAAAGTGCAAATCAATCCCAGAACAACAGCAAAGGACCTTGTGAAGATGCTGGAGGAAACAGGTGGACGAGTATCTAGATCCACAGCAAAGCGAGTCCTATATGGACATCACCTGAAAGGTGCTCAGCAAGGAAGAAGCTGCTGCTCCAAAACCACCATAAAAAGCCAGACTACAGTTTGCACGTGCACATGGGGACAAAGATCTTAGATGACATCATGAGGAAGGAAAATGATGTGGGTATATTGATGCAACTGAAAAAAGCGTGTGTGAGCAAGGAGGCCTATAAACCTGACTCAGTTACACCAGTTCTGTCTGGAGGAATGGGACAAAATTCCAGCAACTGATTGTGAGAAGCTTGTGGAAGGATCCACAAAACATTTGACCCAAGTTAAACAATTTAAAGGCAATTCCACCAAATACTAACAAAGTGTATGTAAACTTCTGCCCCGCTGGGAATGTGATGAAAGTAATAAAAGCTGAAATAAATAATTCTCTTGACTATTATTCTGACATTTCACATTCTTAAAATGAAGTAGTGATCCGAACAGACCCAAGACAGGGAATGTTTTCTACTATTAAATTTCAGGAATGTTTAGCCGCAGTTTCCCAGTGAAATGTCCAGCAGGGCGCCAAAAACGAGTGTCATAATCAAGTTTTTAATGTGAATGTTTGGAGGTTTTAATGAGTAAATGTACCCCCCTAACCCTAACCAATAATGTCCAAAAACAAAATGCGTCATGAATATCTGAAACCGCGGTCTTCCGAGTCCTTTTGATAGTTGATCAACTGGAGCACATTTAGTCTTTCTCTCTCTCATGCAACTGACATCACAACCACAAGTCCTCGTGTGTGTCATGTGAATTCTGTGTTTTGATTGGACAGTCCACCCAAACTACAGGAGGTGATCTCGAGTTCATCTCAAGAGTCGTCCCCACAGCCAGAGAAGATCACCCTACATGACCTCACTGACCCTGGAACACGTATGACCTCTCTATTGTAATGTGGATTGAGTACAGATTTCTGTCCATTCTTGATATGTCGTTAGTGGTGCACTGAGTGGAGACTGTGATTGACTGTCGTCAAGTGAGCAGGTGTGTGTGTGTTCAGTTGTGTCTGCAGATCAGGAGTGTATCCTACAGAAACTCGAGGACTCGCACACGGAGCGCTGCAGAGAAGAGAAGGGTGATTACAGCTGTTTGTCTCCATCTTTCCATCTCCTCACTCACCCTTTTAGTTCTTGTCTTCTGTCTTGCTCTATTTCTCTGTTTTTGCACACTATCTAGGGCAGGGTTTTTCAACTTTTTAATGCAGAGGACCCCCAAATTTAATGATCCTGTGTGTGAGAAAACTCGTACAATATATTTATAACTTCTTATGACTTCTTGTTTGCAAAATAAAAAACTTTTTTTATTTTTATTGTCATTTGTACTAAAGACAAAATAAATCATTAAAAAATATCTGGAAAATATTTACATTTTTATTTAATATAAATAAAATGTAAATATTTATTTAAAAATATTTAAAATATTTTCTGATTTATTTGAGTATTTTAGAGTGATTTAAGACTTAAAAACCCCAAAGAGAAACCTTTTTTTAATATATATATATATATATTACAACCCTTATTTCTTATAAATTACCCCCCCCCCCCAATAATACATTTTATTATATGGCGCTATAATAATTTTTATTATTATTAATGATGGATTTCAACATAATAAAATAATCATGATTTATTGAATGATTTCAGCATTAAAATGGTAAAAAAGTCAAAAGTTTTTACACTTGTTTGTTTTCCTGGACAAAAGGATTATGATATACTAATATTATAATTTACTGCTGTACTATTAATGATTATTATAATACAGTATATAAGTTTAATTATTGAATTATTGAAAATGAAATGTTTTCATATTTTGTGTAGCCATATAACCCAGCCCTAGTTGTTAGCAAGTTTTTAAGCATTGCTAGCATGTTGTAACATGTTGCTAAGCATTGCTAGCACGTTTTAGCATGTTGCTAAGCATTGCTAGCACGTTTTAGCATGTTGCTAAGCATTGCTAGCACATTTTAGCATGTTGCTAAGCATTGCTAGCACGTTTTAGCATGTTGCTAAGCATTGCTAGCACGCTTTAGCATGTTGCTAAGCATTGCTAGCACGCTTTAGCATGTTGCCAAGCATTGCTAGCACGCTTTAGCATGTTGCCAAGCATTGCTAGCACGCTTTAGCATGTTGCCAAGCATTGTTAGCACGCTTTAGCATGTTGCCAAGCATTGTTAGCACGCTTTAGCATGTTGCCAAGCATTGCTAGCACGCTTTAGCATGTTGATAAGCATTGCTAGCGTGTTTTAGGATGTAGCTTGGCTTTGCTAGCATGTTGCACACTGAACGAGTCAACAAACTTTTACTCTCAACACAGTTTTCAATATCAGGATATTATTTCATGTTTCTTTGTTCTTTATTAGCAGTATTTTTGTGCTGAGAAAGTTAGTGAAGTCTAGAGTTTCTCTGGTTCAGTTGATCTTGATCAGTAAAGAATACAGAGATGAACAGAAGTGAATTCAGATCTGTAAATTGTGTTCTGCTGCTTTGTGAAAGGACTCATGAAGACATACGTGAGTACTAATGTGTGCAGGTGTGGTATTATCAGATGTTCAGCCGTCATCCGCATCAGCCGTTACGGTACAGAAGGACATGCGTGAAGAGGAAGAGGAGGAGAGATGGCAGGAGGAGAGGAGGATGAGAGAGGAGAGGAGACAGAGAGAGAGAGAGGAGGCACAGGAGAGAGAGCATCGAGAGCTGCAGAGACTCCAACAGGAGCTGGTGAGATTAACACACATTTACAGGATCTTAACTGGAGTGATGAGTGTTTATTTAGAATATCCTCAATGGGCTGAAAAATATTGAGCCGTATCACTCAGCCCTAGTTGCTAGCATGTTGCACACAGTGCTAAACGTCTCATTCGCTGATCTGTGCACACGCAGGGCTCATGTGTTTCTAATGCTTTGAGCAGTTCACATGCAGTTAAAAGTACTGCAGGTTCAAGCATTCATGCAATTCCACAAGTCTTCAAACGCAGCACAGTACAACAGAAAATAAAGATGAGAGAGTTTTACCTGATGCAGAATATTGTAAACTGTCAAAATAAAATCTGCAGGTAAAGGAGACGTAAATGGGACAGAAATATATTACTTCTGTATAAACGCATCTAATGATCAAAGAAATTATGATGATTCAGTCTCACAGTAATAATTTAGTAATATGCAATATTCAACTGGGTTCCAACAAATAATTGGATTGGTTAGCACACCTTGTTTATTCACCAAAATATTTTAGTAGAACATATGATGGTAAATAATGTTTTTTATTAAGCTACCATGTATCATTGTATTAAAAACATTACTAGAAATCAGAATGAATGAAAATTTAATTTGTGTTCATTTAGTGAAGAACTGTGGCAAACATTCCTTTTATTATTATTAGATCATTTGATTTTTATTCAATGCCTTTAAAATATTGAATCTACTTGGCTACAGAGGCTGTTTGGATAAAATGATGGGACATCAAAAATCACTTTTGAGCCGTTTTAGAGCATATACATAATTATCAAGATATAAATTGAAAATCGTCAATTGGCTGAATTTTTTTTATATTTTTTGTAGCCATATCACCCAGCCCTAGTTGTTAGCACGTTTTAGCATGTTTTAGCATGTTGCTAGGCATTGCCGCCATGTTTTAGCATGTTGCTATGCATTGCCGGCATGGCATGCTTTGGCACGTTGCTATGCATTGACGGCATGGCATGTTTTGCCATGTTGCTATGCATTGACGGCATGGCATGCTTTGGCACGTTGCTATGCATTGACGGCATGGCATGCTTTGGCACGTTGCTATGCATTGACGGCATGGCATGCTTTGGCACGTTGCTATGCATTGACGGCATGGCATGCTTTGGCACGTTGCTATGCATTGACGGCATGGCATGTTTTGGCACGTTGCTATGCATTGACGGCATGGCATGCTTTGGCACGTTGCTATGCATTGACGGCATGGCATGTTTTGGCACGTTGCTATGCATTGACGGCATGGCATGCTTTGGCACGTTGCTATGCATTGACGGCATGGCATGCTTTGGCACGTTGCTATGCATTGACGGCATGGCATGCTTTGGCACGTTGCTATGCATTGACGGCATGGCATGCTTTGGCACGTTGCTATGCATTGACGGCATGGCATGCTTTGGCACGTTGCTATGCATTGACGGCATGGCATGCTTTGGCACCTTGCTATGCATTGACGGCATGGCATGTTTTGCCACGTTGCTATGCATTGACGGCATGGCATGTTGCTATGCGTTTTGGCATGTTGCTATGCATTGACGGCATGGCATGTTTTGGCATGTTGCTATGCATTGACGGCATGGCATGTTTTGGCACGTTGCTATGCATTGACGGCATGGCATGCTTTGGCACGTTGCTATGCATTGACGGCATGGCATGCTTTGGCACGTTGCTATGCATTGACGGCATGGCATGCTTTGGCACGTTGCTATGCATTGACGGCATGGCATGCTTTGGCACGTTGCTATGCATTGACGGCATGGCATGTTTTGCCACGTTGCTATGCATTGACGGCATGGCATGCTTTGGCACGTTGCGATGCATTGACGGCATGGCATGTTTTGCCACGTTGCGATGCATTGACGGCATGGCATGTTGCTATGCGTTTTGGCATGTTGCTATGCATTGACGGCATGGCATGTTTTAGCATGTTGCTATGCATTGACGGCATGGCATGTTTTGCCACGTTGCTATGCATTGACGGCATGGCATGTTTTGCCACGCTGCTATGCATTGACGGCATGGCATGCTTTGGCACGTTGCTATGCATTGACGGCATGGCATGCTTTGCCACGTTGCTATGCATTGACGGCATGGCATGTTTTGGCATGTTGCTATGCATTGACGGCATGGCATGTTTTGGCATGTTGCTATGCATTGACGGCATGGCATGCTTTGGCACGTTGCTATGCATTGACGGCATGGCATGCTTTGGCACGTTGCTATGCATTGACGGCATGGCATGCTTTGGCACGTTGCTATGCATTGACGGCATGGCATGTTTTGCCACGTTGCTATGCATTGACGGCATGGCATGTTTTGGCATGTTGCTATGCATTGACGGCATGGCATGCTTTGGCACGTTGCTATGCATTGACGGCATGGCATGCTTTGGCACGTTGCTATGCATTGACGGCATGGCATGCTTTGGCACGTTGCTATGCATTGACGGCATGGCATGTTTTGCCACGTTGCTATGCATTGACGGCATGGCATGCTTTGGCACGTTGCGATGCATTGACGGCATGGCATGTTTTGCCACGTTGCTATGCATTGACGGCATGGCATGTTGCTATGCGTTTTGGCATGTTGCTATGCATTGACGGCATGGCATGTTTTGCCACGTTGCTATGCATTGACGGCATGGCATGTTTTGCCACGTTGCTATGCATTGACGGCATGGCATGTTTTGCCACGTTGCTATGCATTGACGGCATGGCATGCTTTGGCACGTTGCTATGCATTGACGGCATGGCATGCTTTGCCACGTTGCTATGCATTGACGGCATGGCATGTTTTGGCACGTTGCTATGCATTGACGGCATGGCATGCTTTGGCATGTTGCTATGCATTGACGGCATGGCATGCTTTGGCACGTTGCTATGCATTGACGGCATGGCATGTTTTGCCACGTTGCTATGCATTGACGGCATGGCATGTTGCTATGCGTTTTGGCATGTTGCTATGCATTGCTAGCATGTTATGTTTTGGCATGTTGCTATGCATTGACGGCATGCTTCAGCATGGTTGCAAATGTGAGTGATTTCCTCTCATCGTTGTAGAGGGTTGCACAGAGTAAAAGAATCTTGGGATTTAAGAATCAATATCAATATCAAGATCGTTCAAATGAAGTTTGCGATGCATCTTAAAATCTATTGTTTAATTTACAGCACGAACAATGTAGTCCGATCCTCGAACCCATGACTTTTATGAGCTGACTCACTCACTGAAGCACAAGTCGTGCTTTTGTCATGTGTGACTCGAAATGAACCAAGAACTGATATTGTGTTAAGTTTAAAAATAAAAAATGTTTCCTTTCCAAAATGTTTATTTTTCCAAAGAATCGTTAGTGGAGTCATAAAGGAATCACCTTACGATTCCCATCACATAGCCCATAGCTTGAGTACCTGTATTAAATAAAGGCTTTATTGAAGCGTTGATTTCTAATGTTGTTCCAGGAAGCTGAATATGAGGAACAAGCAAAAGAGGAGAGAGGGACAACAGAGGGTCATGTGACCCCAACGGCATCACCGATTGGAGGAACTGATGTGGATAAAGCTGAAGAGGTTTCAGGTGGAGCTGATGTGACCAATCCGCTTCAGAAATACATGATGATGGTGATGCAGGAAAAACAGGAGCAGGTACATGAGAACATGTTCACATCACAAGATAAGATGGATATACATTTTTCAGAAATAAAATGAATCCTGTTTTAGGACCATTAACACTTCTTACATCTTAACGGATGTTACTTTATTGCTTCCTTTCTTTTGGGGTTTGAATGTGACCTAGACGTGTTCTTGTCAGCTTTCATGAGATTCACATTTAGTCATTTATCTTCTCAGTATATTTATTCTTATACATAATCACATTTGTTCTGTAATTGTTATGTTGTGATTTTCAGAGCCCAAATAAAGCGGCGTCACAAGAGCAAAGCTCTCACGATATTCTGCTGTCTGACAAGGACGACAGGTGAGATGTGTGTGGTGGAAATAAGCTTTGCTCTTGTTTAACTGCAGTACTTTGAAGTTGAGAAATAATTCTGTTTATTCGGTGTCTTTTACCAACCTTTTGTTGTGCAGCATCGGTGCGCTGTCACGTGAGGAACCGGATGATGATTTCTGGTGAAATGCCTCCAAGAGTCGCCTTATGTTCGGTGCTTTTCTTTGATTATATTTATGTTCTGATTCAAACATAAACACGTGTGTATTTCTGTTTTTATTTAAAGGTTCCCTTGAATAAATGTGATAAGAATGTTTATCTGGTTGAATTGTGAACGTCACACCTCCACTGTGATGACTCGCTCTCACGGGGTTCCTGAGCTCATTAAATAACCCCGAGAAATATCAGAGATTTTTTTAATTGATTTCAAGGCATGAAAAAGATTGAATTTTGCACGGGGGTCTGGGTATCTCAGTAAGAATTGACGCTGACTATCACCGCTGGAGTCGTGAGTTTGAATCCAGGATGTGCTGAGTGACTCCAGTCAGGTCTCCTTAGCAACCAAATTGTCCCGGTTGCTAGGGAGGGTAGAGTCACATGGGGTAACCAAATTGGCCCGGTTGCTAGGGAGGGTAGAGTCACATGGGGTAACCTCCTCGTGGTTGCTATAATGTGGTTCTCGCTCTCGGTGGGGCGTGTGGCGAGTTGTGTGTGGATGCCGCGGAGAATATCGTGAAGCCTCCACACGTGCTACGTCTCCATGGTAACACACTCAAGTCACGTGATAAGATGTGTGGATTGACGGTCTCAGACGCGGAGGCAACTGAGATTCGTCCTCTGCCACCCGGATTGAGGCGCGTCACTACGCCACCACGAGGACTTATGATGCGTTCACATACAATTGCTCATGCGAGTTTGACCGCTGGATTATAAATGTGTGTTTAAACCCGCGAGTATTCCCGCTTCTCTTCCGGAAAAGGACAGGAGGCAGGGCTTCTACGACTTGGTTCATAGTAAAGTTCAACCAATAGCTGGAATCAAGTAGACACGCATATTTCCAGAACTTACCAGGTCGTCCAACTTCCTCGCTCACTTTCCTCCAAGCGATGTCTTTATTCATCCGGTTTCTGTACTAGCTGTGAACTATTGGAAAAGTCTTGGAACTTCACTGGTCAATCATGTGGGAAACCTGTTTGAAGAGGCTGAGAATGAGCTGAAATCGAAGCAGATCTTTGCTCTTAGTGGAAAGAAAAGGTTCATGTTTTTAAAACATCTGTGAACAGACTTAAGTCAATGCAGAAAGTGTTTTTGTATTCCATTTTATTTTTGTAGAAAAGAACTGAATAAATGTACAGTGTAGCTGATCATCATTTTGGGTTTAAACATCATCTTTAACTGGGTCAGTTCCAATTATAAAGTGGTTACTGGTGAATATCTTCAGTTTTAAAGTCTAGGGGGGAAACATGCAGTAACCAGATTCATACATACATAAAAACATTTTGGTCCATTTGTGAAATTCATCACTTTATATCTTGTGGGGAAAAAAAATATTTTTTTACATTTATTTTTTTATTTAATCTTAAAATAAATCCCCTAAAATGAAGGGAAAATACTATGTTACAAATGTGGTATCAAATATAATTCATACATATGAATTAATACAATAGCAATGAACACACAATTCAAACTAAACTAATTATAATAAAAATATAAAAACAGTAACTACAAAAAAAATAAAGAGGGGAGGGGGGCAAGCAAATGCTGCCTGCAGTATTGGTCAGTCCAAATGAGCACAGCTGTATTACCACATCCTTCATGAAAGTGGCCAAACATTAGAACCCTCTTTATATTAGGTGGCCTTAACTACTCTATGTACTTAACCATTTGATACAATGAAATACATACATGTTGTTGCACTGTAATTATATTTAAATGCATTTGTAGATATACTGTTAACTTTACCAATAACACAAACCTTACCCCAAAACCTAACTCTAACCCCTTATCCTAACCAACCCTTACCCCAAAACCTAACTCTAACCCCTTATCCTAACCCAACCCGTACCCCAAAACCTAACTCTAACCCCTTATCCTAACCAACCCTTACCCCAAAACCTAACTCTAACCCCTTATCCTAACCAACCCTTACCCCAAAACCTAACACTAACCCCTTATCCTAACAACCCTTACCCCAAAACCTAACTCTAACCCCTTATCCTAACCAACCCTTACCCCAAAACCTGACTCTAACCCCTTATCCTAACCCTAACCCCAAAACCTAACTCTAACCCCTTATCCTAACCAACCCATACCCCAAAACCAAACTCTAACCCCTTATCCTAACCAAACCCTTACCCCAAAACCAAACTCTAACCCCTTATCCTAACCAAACCCTTACCCCAAAACCAAACTCTAACCCCTTATCCTAACCAAACCCTTACCCCAAAACCAAACTCTAACCCCTTATCCTAACCAACCCTAACCCCAAAACCAAACTCTAACCCCTTATCCTAACCAACCCTTACCCCAAAACCTAACTCTAACCCCTTATCCTAACAACCCTTACCCCAAAACCTAACTCTAACCCCTTATCCTAACCAACCCGAACCCCAAAACCTAACTCTAACCCCTTATCCTAACCAACCCATACCCCAAAACCTAACTCTAACCCCTTATCCTAACCAACCCATACCCCAAAACCAAACTCTAACCCCTTATCCTAACCAACCCTTACCCCAAAACCAAACTCTAACCCCTTATCCTAACCAACCCTTACCCCAAAACCAAACTCTAGCCCCTTATCCTAACTAAACCCTTACCCCAAAACCAAACTCTAACCCCTTATCCTAACCAACCCTAACCCCAAAACCAAACTCTAACCCCTTATCCTAACCAACCCTTACCCCAAAACCAAACTCTAACCCCAAAACCAAACTCTAACCCCTTATCCTAACCAACCCTTACCCCAAAACCAAACTCTAGCCCCTTATCCTAACCAAACCCTTACCCCAAAACCAAACTCTAACCCCTTATCCTAACCAACCCTAACCCCAAAACCAAACTCTAACCCCTTATCCCAACCCTTACCCCAAAACCTAACTCTAACCCCTTATCCTAACCAACCCTTACCCCAAAACCTAACACAAACCCCTTATCCTAACCAACCCTTACCCCAAAACCAAACTCTAACCCCTTATCCTAACCAACCCTTACCCCAAAACCTAACTCTAACCCCTTATCCGAACCCAACACTTACCCCAAAACCTAACACAAACCCCTTATCCTAACCAACCCTTACCCCAAAACCTAACACAAACCCCTTATCCTAACCAACCCTTACCCCAAAACCAAACTCTAACCCCTTATCCTAACCAACCCTTACCCCAAAACCAAACTCTAACCCCTTATCCTAACCAACCCTTACCCCAAAACCTAACTCTAACCCCTTATCCGAACCCAACACTTACCCCAAAACCTAACACAAACCCCTTATCCTAACCAACCCTTACCCCAAAACCTAACACAAACCCCTTATCCTAACCAACCCTTACCCCAAAACCAAACTCTAACCCCTTATCCTAACCAACCCTAACCCCAAAACCAAACTCTAACCCCTTATCCTAACCAACCCTTACCCCAAAACCAAACTCTAACCCCAAAACCAAACTCTAACCCCTTATCCTAACCAACCCTTACCCCAAAACCAAACTCTAGCCCCTTATCCTAACCAAACCCTTACCCCAAAACCAAACTCTAACCCCTTATCCTAACCAACCCTAACCCCAAAACCAAACTCTAACCCCTTATCCCAACCCTTACCCCAAAACCTAACTCTAACCCCTTATCCTAACCAACCCTTACCCCAAAACCTAACACAAACCCCTTATCCTAACCAACCCTTACCCCAAAACCAAACTCTAACCCCTTATCCTAACCAACCCTTACCCCAAAACCTAACTCTAACCCCTTATCCGAACCCAACACTTACCCCAAAACCTAACACAAACCCCTTATCCTAACCAACCCTTACCCCAAAACCTAACACAAACCCCTTATCCTAACCAACCCTTACCCCAAAACCTAACTCTAACCCCTTATCTCAACCCTAACCCCAAAACTTAACTCTAACCCCTTATCCTAACCAACCCTTACCCCAAAACCTAACTCTAACCCCTTATTCTAACCCAACACTTACCCCAAAACCTAACTCTAACCCCTTATCCTAACCAACCCTTACCCCAAAACCTAACACAAACCCCTTATCCTAACCAACCCTTACCCCAAAACCTAACACAAACCCCTTATCCTAACCAACCCTTACCCCAAAACCAAACTCTAACCCCTTATCCTAACCAACCCTTACCCCAAAACCTGACTCTAACCCCTTATCCTAACCAACCCTTACCCCAAAACCAAACTCTAACCCCTTATCCTAACCAACCCTTACCCCAAAACCAAACTCTAACCCCTTATCCTAACCAACCCTTACCCCAAAACCTAACTCTAACCCCTTATCCTAACCCTAACCCCAAAACCTAACTCTAACCCCTTACCCTAACCAACCCTTACCCCAAAACCTAACTCTAACCCCTTATCCCAACCCTAACCCCAAAACCTAACTCTAACCCCTTATCCTAACCAACCCTTACCCCAAAACCTAACTCTAACCCCTTATCCCAACCCTTACCCCAAAACCTAACTCTAACCCCTTATCCTAACCAACCCTTACCCCAAAACCTAACTCTAACCCCTTATCCAAACCTAACCCGAACCCCAAAACCTAACTCTAACCCCTTATCCAAACCTAACCCGAACCCCAAAACCTAACTCTAACCCCTTATCCTAACCAACCCTTACCCCAAAACCTAACTCTAACCCCTTATCCCAACCCTTACCCCAAAACCTAACTCTAACCCCTTATCCTAACCAACCCTTACCCCAAAACCTAACTCTAACCCCTTATCCCAACCCTAACCCCAAAACCTAACTCTAACCCCTTATCCTAACCAACCCTTACCCCAAAACCTAACTCTAACCCCTTATCCCAACCCTTACCCCAAAACCTAACTCTAACCCCTTATCCTAACCAACCCTTACCCCAAAACCTAACTCTAACCCCTTATCCTAACCCATATCTCAACCTCAGTAGCAGCAAATGTGGGCATTTAGCAGAACTTGTATTTAATGTTAGTATATAGTAGTTAAGACCACCCAATATAAAGTGATCAAACATAATATTGTCAACCTATTATGAAACTTTTTTTTTTGTCAGTATGTACAATTGCACATTGTTACATTTGTTGTGATCCATCATCAGAACAAAAACATTTAGTTCATTCACATTCACACTGGTGCAATTTAAACCTGCTGGGAAAGACGAATAATACAAAGATAAACTGGGAGAGTAAAAAACAGTATGCATTAAATCAGTGGAAATCAAAACATGCTTCTCATCTCCTGCATAATGTCAAATTAATGTAATTTTGCATTGTGACGTTAGTGAAAATGCTTTTATTCTGCATTCTTTTCTCATTCCATACAAAACACATCAATAACAAATATGAACAACATATGAGTGAAAAATTTCATTTCTTGATGTTTGGGCCTACAAACAGTCCAGAGTCTGAAATATTTGTTCTTCATTTTATAGCATTTTCATTTTGGATTTAAAAATAAATAAAAAATTTCCAGGTTTAAATGGAAATAAATAAAAACAGATTTTCAATGTGGCCTCAGACTTTAAGAGCCCAATTTAAAATGTACTTTTGTTGACCAAACATAAAACCGATCAGTTTTGCAGTTAAATGGGATTCGGTTATTGGCTTGATGAAAACACATAGGGGTAAATGTGAGGTACCGCGTGATACCACGTGCCCATCGAAGGTCATTTTGGGTCTCTATAGGAACATTGCTATAGCTCAAAAAGCATGCTTTCCAACAAGCTGTACAGTCTAATCAAACTCAGATCATACAATATTCACAGTATAATAATTGCAGAAATATTTGCAATCATTTTTCTTTGAAATAATATGGCAAAAAAGGACAAATTAAGGGACATATTTCCAAATTCAAGAGGATGCACAAATAGTGGATTTTGATTTCGGAGATCGCTAGCACCCAACCCAACATGACAAATAAATGTGTGCAGTAAAATGCATTATTTTCCATTTTATGATCAAATAAGGAAAATAATATTTTGGTATGAAGAGAATCAGATTTGCATTTTTCATAGTCATCTGCGGCAGTTTCTTTAATAAACACACTATTCACTGCAATGATAATAATATTTGTTTCATCAGTATTTTCACCTTTTTTAGTAAAAATATCGAAACATCCCTAAAACAAGATTCATTTACTTGAGAAGCAAAACCGTGCAAGACTTCGTTCCAAATAATACATTTTAAATTGAGTTTTTCCCCCCCTCTTGAAAGCACAAAAAATATGCTAATTAGGTAAATAAAAACAACAAAGCAATTAAAGATAATTCTTTATCTTTTGCTTTATCAATTAAATGTATCTTGTTTAACCCTCCGAGACCCAAACATACAGATTAATAATATATTGTCTTTTTGGCCTCGGCACATTTGTTTTAGGTGACTTAAGCAAGCTATGACATCACTTTTTCCCGCCAAAAACATATTTTTTTTCACCTACTGTTATTTGTAATTGTATTAATGCACTTTAATAAAATAAACAAATAGCTGCCAGTTAATTGCGGCAAACTAATATTGCAATTAAATATGTTTAGATATTTTCATCTGAAAACACAAAAGTACTGATCAGGAAACCAATATTTTAGCCGATTTATTTTGAATAGTGCCATGTTTCAAGCTAACACTGGTTTAGAGGGAAACAATGGGACAACAACATTTTTAATAAAAGGTACAGAACTTAAAATACAAAACGAGTCCCCACAAATGGCATGTTAGTTGACAAAGAAAGCAGTAGATAGTGTGTTAGAGCTGGTTAGTGTGTCGTTGGGCCCCTGCTTTGACCTCCTGACCCCTATGAGGGACATCCTTACTAGTACAAATTGAGGCATTCTTTGGAGCGTGACTGGATGTCCTGCAGTTCTCGCTCTTCCTTCATTTTAATGTCCTGGTATGCGTGCAGGTGACTGGCGTCCTTCAGATACGCCCAGTTTGCCGAGAGGATCATGAGGTAATGGATCTGGAAGAGAGAGGTCGAGGCGGAGGGCCGTGAGCATGTTAATGACGCAAAGCCAAACGCTAAACTAATATGTGAAGGTATAGGGTGAATTCATAAACATTCAACTGAATGTCAAAAAGTCTGGTCCTTGAACGTATTTGCACTGCAAAACAAATACTTGGTATTTTAGTCTTATTTTCCAGTTAAAATAGCGAAATTATCTTAAAACTATTTACTTGACATGCAAAATGACATATGATATCAAGTCTTGTTTTCAGAGTAATCGAACCAAATTTGGTGGAGTTCATGTTTATGATAAGAAACAACTATTTGCCAATGATGGAAGAAAAATAAACTTGTTTTCCCTTTGAATCGAGGTTTTTCTTCTTACACCATTAGCGCATTGTTTCTCATTATATGCACAAATGTTGCTATGCTTAGTTCGATTTTTCCGAAAACAGGACTAAATAAACATATGCCACTTTGCTTGTCAAGTAAATAAATCTTGTTTTAAGAATGTTTTGATATTTTCACTGGAAAAACACAGAAAATTCACTCAAAAATGTCTAAATGCCACCGCGTTAGACTCAAAGTGAACGCTGCGAGTCTCAAATGCTGCTCGAGCTGTTCCCAGTACCAACTTCACTTTTCTGGGTCATTTTTGCTCAATGATAAGATGATTTTTGGCAGATGTATGAAGTCGGTTCAGCTCAAAGTGTCCTAACTAGCACCGGGTAAACAAAAAAAACGATTTCCCAATGAATCGCAATCTTCGTTTGAACGACTTCAAGCCTATTTCTATTGTTTTATTTCAAACCTAACACACTTTTTATGTCAAATATGGACTAAAACCCTCGTGCAATGACATTCAGACATTTTTAAGTGTGTCTTAAGTCTCCAAATACTTTTCGTCAGCACTGTACATGACTTCACCCTGTGTGAGAGACAGACGCAAACGTGTTTCAGCAAGAATCTCTACACCTACTGTAACTGTATACCAATACAGCACACATACTCCAATATACCAGCTAATTAATATTATTAGCATTACTGACACAGAGGAATGGGATGTATGAACGGGCTGGAGGGATGTGAGCCAACAGAAGGATGTGAATTTGACGACAAGCAAAGCAAGTTTGAAATGATGGTTAGTAAATGATGGTTTCTGACCGTTTTCAGAAAGGAAAAGTCTCTTCAAACCTTCGTGAAGTGCTCAAAATGATAATAAAGACCAAGAAAGATCTTTTGTACACAAGAAGCTTGTTTATTTCTCTTATAGAGGAAGAAAAACAAAACTACAGTCATCAAAATCTTCAGAGATGATTCAATAACAATGGGAACATTTGAAGAAATTAAGAAACATAAGGCACGCTATCGGTGTTAATTCAATTATGTTGGATTTTTAGAGGTAATATTTGAGTAACTAAATGTGAAGGAAGAATTTTTGTCTTAATTTCAAGCATAAATATCAAAACATTCTTAAAACAAGATTTAACACGACTGGAGAAGAAAAATGGCATATGACATTAAGTTTACGCCAACGATGGCCGAAAAATAAACTTGTTTTCCCTCTGAATCGAGGTTTTTTTTCTTGCACCATTGGCGAAAAGTGCATTAATATTGTCGTAATTGTGTTGATTTCTCTGATAACAAGACTTACAATCTTATATTTTGATTCTTAAATGGTCTGCACTTATACAGCGCCTTTTATTAACCTTAGAGGTCACCAAAGCGCTTTACACCGTGTCCCATTCACCCACCCACACACACACACACACACACACACACATGCAACCGCCGCCATTCGCCACTTAGTGACACTTGTGCCAGGCTACGTGCACGTTAAGGCCACATGTAGTGTCGAACGCCCGCTGGCAGGAGGTCACAGGACAGATCCAACAGGTGACACGGGTTGAATGACTGAGATGACTGACTGATGCACCACCTGTGCCCCCTACTGTGCCAACTTGCTGTGCTTTAGCCACCCGGTGGTCTGCTCGTTGTTGTGAGAGTCGCTCCTCTGCCCTCCATTGTTTTTGGAGGGCGACTGCCTCCAACTGGCCAACAGCGTCCTTCACAAGCCTCCTCAAAAGAGGCCGATCTTGACACCGCTGGTACCAGTCATCGGCAAGTCCACTCAGCTCCACATCCTCCTGTACCACCTCTCTCTCTCATTCACTCACACACACACACACACACACATACACACATACATGCAAGGCACTGGTCTGCTATTGGGAGCAACTTGGGGTTCAGTGTCTTGCCCAAGGACACTTCGGCATGTGGAGTTATGTGGGCCGGGAATCGAACCGCCAACCCTGAGATTAGCGGCCGACCCGCTCTACCACCTGAGCCATAGCTGCCCATATTTTGATGTCTCGTGTCTCGTTTTGAGAATGTTTAGATATTGTTACTGGAAAAACACACCCAAAAAAAACCCATTAAAAATATGTTTTTGCAGTGTATAAGCACAATCACATCATAAGCACATATATTAGAGAAAATCTACACACATTTGAAAAATGATTATGGACATTAACCAGATATTAAACGGCCAGTGGCTTAAACGTAACTTATACAACGTCCATACTGACATGTTTCCGTTGAAAAAGCATTATGGCCCCTCGTCCACACTGGAACGACGTTTTCCTCCATATAAACTGGAGACACGCACTTGCACCGCATAGTTTGGAGAATGAAAGTACACTTAATCTGTGCAGACTGTCCGTGAGCAGCGCGGGTTTTCAAAGCATGCATATGATATATATGATATACCTGAGCCTTTCCAATCGAACAGTTTACCTGTTTATAACGGTTTATGGTTGCCAAGAATCGTAATAAGACATATTATTTCTTTATTTCATTGCCTGGATTACTAAGACAAAGCAAAAACTGTGTTTTAAGTGAATACCTTAATGAAAGACAAGTTTAAAGTCTATCAGGAGTCTCAGACGTGCGGCACAAACCTGAAATGATCACTTTATTTTCCTGGTAAGTCCTTTTGAATTCCCTTTAAAATATGTACAGTATGTTAGTGTGCATTAATGTGTTTATTAATGGTGAATCATGGTCTTGTGGACGCACCTCTTTTGACTATAAGACTAAATATGTTTGTGGATCAAAAACAGAAAACATCTATTTATATTTCATTTCACCCTATAAAGTAACAGCCATTATTAACACATTGTTATTCACGTTTACTTACATTTAGAAGAACATTGTGATAGAATAAAGGCCTTGAAAAATCCTCACTACTATACATATTATTTCATTTATATTTATGTCAACAAAGAATCCATTTTAATCGAGCATCGGATGACGGAAGCAACTAGATTTAGTCATCTGTACACTGGCATCGTGTTACTGAGCCTGTCCTGAACACTTAATTAAGAGTCATAATACTGGACGCAAATGCATGGCAATAAAGCATTAACAAGTGGAACGGATAAAATAAGGTAAAAACACTGGAGGGCTTCACTGGCATGTTGAATTGGCACATTTAAAAAAATTTAATAAAATAAAAGATGGTTTTCCTCAATAGAGCACAACAGTCAAACATTCACTTTCTCCACAGCAAACAATATTTTACGTAATGGCATAAAAACCTTTTAAGACCGACCTACCGACCTTCGGGCTAATCAGCCGAGGAGAGGGATAAGAGCAGCGGGATGTGGCAGTTCGGGAGAGAGAGAGCCACACGCAGCTGTGTCATTTTCTTTAATTAAATATCACTTTGATTGTTCAGCCGGTTATCGCCTCCTAATTGCCCCTTTTAACATCGTTATATTGGTGCTGAAACCCGGGAAGGAGGGATGCACTGTCGTGGAGTCCTCGCCACTGCTGTACGCCCAAAGGAGCAGCCGCGGGCATCCGCCGGGGGACGGCGTCACTGCCAGCCTCTTGGACGCAGAGGAACGGCAGCCATCCGCGAGGTGAGGAGGGGCTCGCTACCGGCCACCAGAACGCGGAGGGGCGTTCCATCCACCAGGGGTCGGAGGACTTGCTATGTCCCCCCGAGGAGGAGCAGCTGTCGTCCGCCAGAGGAGTGATCGAGGACCAGGCGACGGCGTGTCCGGGAACCAGCAAGCAAGTTTTTTCTCTCTCTTTCTCTCGCTTCACCTTGCTCTTTCCCTTTCGTCTTTTTTTCCCCCTCCCCTTGTCCCCCTCCACAGCCCCGGAAAGGAAGTGGAGGGAGGGGTGAACGTCATACCGAGGGTTCCCCAGCATGAGGAAAAGGAGGGTGGAGTGTGATGAGGATGAGGGCGGGGCCGGGCCATGACTACACACGCCCGGCCCCTTAATCGGGCTAATCAGCCGAGAAGAGGGATAAAGGCAGCCATATATGGCAGTTCGGGAGAGAGAGAGCCACACGCAGCTGCCATTTGTGTTTGTGCCTTTTTGTTTCATTAAATATTACTTTGACTGTTCAGCTGGTTCCCGCCTCCTCCGTGCCCATTTTAACCTCGTTACAGTGATAATATACAGGATGTTGATGCGTTTTATACTTTTATACTACAGGTTTTCTTGTACCTATGAGATGTTCCCCCACAAAAGAAGTGCACATTTTGTTGGCTTCAAATCAAAGTCTGTGATGTTACGATTCACCTCAGAGCCGGTTGGTTCATGTTCTGAAATTCCTATGGAGAAAATGAATGGAGAAAACACACCGTTGTGCTCTATCCCGACACTGACGGATAATAATCCTGCAACTTCAGAGAGGAATTTAAAGAGGCTTACCCTCAAAATTAGTGGTTAACAAAAAAAAAAGTCTTGCCCCTGAAAAACATGTTTACAACCACACACAAGCGCAGCACCTGCATCAAAAACGCTACATCTGTGTACAATACATTACATGTCAAAACTGTCATTTCTTGAAGCCTGTATTGTCAGTGGCTGCTCATTCTAGGCAACTTCATGCAAAAATCTTAAAATTTTGTGCAGCAGTCCTCCCGACTCTTAAACTTCAAAACAGCAAAGTTATATGTGGTAGCCATCATGTAGATGAGCTGGTGGAAGAGAAAACAAGGAATGAGACATCATGGTGCACTGGTAAACATGTACTGTTATAGTTAACTCTAAATTAAATGTTTTGGTCCAGATATTCAGCATTCAGCCACAGTAACTTCGATGGCCTTTTTTTTGTTGTTGGATAAATGAATGCCCAGATTTTCCCTTCATGGATCGGGAAGTATAGCTATATATAAAAAAGCTATCACGATACCAGTGTTTCGGCAGTAAAGGTCGTATTGAACAGACTTATTTCAATACCCATACGCTGTGTGACTGACACACGACTGCTCTCAAAATACACACGAATTTGACACATTTGTGGAGAAAATAATGCACATTTAATCTAATTAAATACTAGTGATGTGTCCTAATGCGACAATTAAGACACAAAAAGATGCTATTTAATTAAATATATACAGTCTGCTTTTCATATGCTGAAATCACTGCATTAAAAGTATCATGCACGCAGAGTGCGTTGTAGTAGATGACATAACAGAGCGCTCATCCACTTTGAAGCACATAGCGCATGCAGAGTATGTTTCTATAATTAACACTGGCCGATTTAAACAACTGCTTATCCAGAGGTGTGAAGCTACCGTCAGAAACACACACTTAAATGCGTTCACGTCAAATAAAAAAAAATCTTAATTCAACTTGCGACAGAAATATCGTGAGACAGATGGGTTGACACTGTTAACTCTTTCCGTTATTGTGGTCCAAGCTTTGTGTTTTTTGCTATTGCCGTTGTAATCGTTAAATTTGTTCATTAAAGTCGATTTAGCAGCATTGTATTCCTCTAATATACAAATATTTTCCGCAAAGGAAAACTGTGACGATCGCGTGCTGTCGGCCATTTTGTTTAAGTTGTTCAGCGTCTTATTTTTCCCACAAATCAATGCGATTTAGACTGTCTTGATAAAGATAGATGTGAGCTTATTTTATGCAATGGTCTTTCTTCAGTGACTTTAGTTAGTCAGACTATTTCTTAGACACAGTCTTAAGATAATGACTATGTTTATGCAACCGGCCCCTGACTTAAAACTGTATTTACTGGTAAATAGTCTTGTAAATAGCTGGATAATGAGCAGTCAGACGTTGATTTAATTACAAAATAAACACCAACATAACTCCGACGCAAACTGGAGTTGGTTTTCAGCTGTTCTGAGATTTATTTCTTCTCACATAATTACAGAATTTCAAAGCAAATCAATATTTTACATCCATTTATTTATTTGGTTAGTAGCCGTGTGATAAGCAGGACTGTGCATTATTCCTTACATGGTACAATGTAATATTCACTCAAATGTACAGTCACATTAATAATAATAATAATAATAATAATAATAATAATAATGTTTAAGCAATATCTCACAAGCAACGATGCCATTGTACCGAATAAAAGCTTTAATCAATGTTTTTATATATAATGTGATGCTCTCTTGTGCAGCACTTTATTTGACAAAAATAAATCCGACACGAATTAAACATGCAGTTGTTTTAATTTGTGTTCAATAGCATATTATCTATCGTTTGTGCTATTGGAATTGGCATGCTGGCACTGGTACCGACTACTGAAGGTTTTGGTATCGTGACAACCCTAATGAAGTATGTGAGTCTATATTGAGTCCTGTGACACAAATCTAATGATTTCATTGCAAACATGCAACAGAATTTATGGTGCATGGTGTTCTTGTTTTAAGAGACACAGTTATCCGTCTCTCTAACGTTCCTGATCGATAAGTGTGTTGAACCTCAGAGAGAACAGGGCGAGAGTTCAGACGGTAGGTTTGACACCCCTGACCAAAATCGCATAGTTTGGCTAGTGAGACGCCAGCTTTAGCAAGCATTAGATGTGGGCCGTTGAAGCACATGGTTTGCAGTGGATGGCTCTGGGAATGAAGGGAGCGGTGATTCTCAGGGAAACAACAAAATAAAGAGGGTGATGAGCAAACACCTCAAATCTGACCATATGAGACGCTAATCAAGAGTTATGATCTTACCAGAGCGATGACTGTAGCTCCGGCTCCAGCACAGGCGACGATATACAGATGATACGACAGGTAGAACTGCAACACAACAACCAGAAATGCTGTTTAAAGAGAGATTTCTACTCACACATGTTGTAATAATATTGGGTACCACAGGAATAAGCTGACTTGTCACTAGTCTAATGTTAACATATATAATTGTGACCGGGGCCGTGTCGTGGTTTTACACACCCGGTCCCGTATCGGGCTAATCAAGTCTCCGAGAGGGATAAAGGCCGACTGCGGATGGTGGTGCGAGAGAGAAAGGGCGTTTATGGGGGCAGCTGACATATGTGTGTGTTTGTGTCTTTTAAGTTTATCATTATAACTACTATTTATATTGTCAAGCCGGTTCTCGCCTCCTCCTTTCCTATTAATCCCTTTACACTGGTGCTGAAGACCCGTGAAGGAGGAGGGATGCGCCTTAGTGGAGCTCTTTCCGCTACCATCCACCCCAACGGAGCAGCCGCGGCCATCTGCCGGAGGACGGAGAGCCCGGCCGTCTGGAAGTAGAGGAACGGCTGCTGAATGCGAGGGGAGATGGGCTCCTAACTGACCGCCTGGTGCGGTCAGGGCTGTTGCCAGGGGCGGGGGAGACCCCTACCAGCCGCTGAAACACGACGGGGTCTGAGACCGCTGACTGCGAGTGGGGAGGGGCTAACTGCCGACCGCCTGGAGCGGGAGAACCACTACCAGGGGCGGGGGAGACCCCTTCTGTTCCCTGAGAATGCGGCGGGGTGTTTCGTCCGCCAGGGGCCGGAGGACTGCCTCCGATCCACCCGGGGAGGTGCGGCTGTCATCCATTAGAGGGTGGAGGAGTGGCCGAGGACCAAGCTACGGCGTAACGGAGAACCGGCGAGTAAGTGTTTTTGTTTCTCTCTCTCTCATTCTCTCTCTCTCCCACTGCCACTCCGCATTGGCCTTTTCCCTCTCTTTTAAATTTGGGGGGGGGGGGTACTACACTGTTACAAGAAGTACCCCCTATTTGTTTCTCTCCCCCTGTCCCCTCCCAGATTCATTTTAAAACAGTGTGTATTTCAATGTTGATTCATGTCAGCTGTGGTCCTATCCTCTCCCGTTACTGTGCGATAAGACTCTGTCAATCTGTGTGCACTTACATCTATGCATCTAACTAAATCTGAAACAACATTTTGTGAACTTTGGTAAATCCATGCATGCATGGAACCAGTTGGCATACCTCACTGGAGTTGCAAATCTCTCCTAGATTTGAGCCACAAGCTTTGCCTGGAGTTGCATTCCATGGAATAATCCCTGTATCCCGATACAAACAAGAGTTCCACAGTTACATGGAAATGCTTTTATACATAAAGTAAACTTTTAATTACATTTGACATACAAAAATAATGGCTGTCAAAGTTGTGTCCACACTTCATCAGATTTTGTCGTGGTCAGCTATAACACTTTCCCACTTCCTGCTCACGGTGGATGCAACAGTAGGACACGCTGTCTGGTAAATTTGACATTTTTTTCATATTTAAAACCATGTTTAAGTCTCTACAGTCACGGCTTATACGTGTAAACGCCGTCATTCCCATTATGATCATTTCTGTTAGAATTGTGGGATTTAGAGCTGTTGGAAAAAATAGTTTCAGCGTTGCATCGCGATTCATACTCAAATGATTCTGAATCGATTCTCAAAAGAATCAGAATCGATTCTGGGTTCAGAGCAGTGGTGCGCACCAAAGACAGAGTTAAGTGCATACACTAAAGTCAAGTGCACAAACACAACTGTATCAAACACATGACCATTTGTGCCCGAATAAACTAGATCCCGAAATTCTTTCACAAGCCCACGCACATAGCAATGGGAACGTTTATTCGTGATAAGAAGCCAAGGCGAGCTCGGACCCATAATTGCAACGATTTGCACACAACGGGGGAAAACGCAGAAGAAAATAATGATGAAGCAGCGGCTCAGGAGATGCTGGTGATGTTTTCATTTCATAAATTTTTTCTTCCCTAAAAAGCTGAAAGGGAAAAAAATAGAGAGTAAAAAATTAATTTTGAAGAAACTGAAAAAATAAAGATATTGAAGGACAAAATGCAACGTGATGCATCGAGAATCGTTTTATAATCGAATTGTGAGGCCAGTGAAGATTCACACCTCTAGTGGGATAATTTTGGCATTTTTGTTTAGTTTATAGAGGCATCTTCAACTGACGGGAAAAACGAAATGTGCACAACACGTGCTTAAGATGGGAAAATATTCAATTTTGTCAATGTCAGATTTTCAAAATGGTGTGAAACAGCAAAAAATAAAATTATAGAATATAGAAATGACAGTAAGATGTAAGTTATAAAGTGAATAAATGTTCAGAAAATGTTCAAAAAAATTAATTATTTTCAGAAAAAGTTGTTTTTATAAAATGCTGTTCCCTTACATGGTTTGTTAGCACAAATGTCTCGTAACATGTTTTGTCCCTTATCTCAGGAATCAGTGAATAAACAAAAGCAACGTAATATATGGATTGAAAATTATTCGATTATTGCAGCATTCAAAAACCAGGAATGTGAACTGTGGCAGGGCGGAGGGCGGGGCCGGGGGTGTAGGATCACGACCCGGCTCCGCCCTGCCACATGAACATTTTAAGATATAGGTACATGTTATTTATTAGATGTTGTCTGCCATACAGAGAGAGAAAATAAATCACACACGTTTGCTTGCTTTAGAGAATATTTTGGCATTCTTTGAGCCTCTGTGATATTTCCCTTTCTGATTTGTAACAAGTAGCACCTAATAAACATGCAAAACGAAAACATGATGTCCTCATATGAGCACAGCGGGACTATGTTGTGAAATGTTCAATAACACTAAGCTATAAAAAGTCCCAAAAGTTTTTGAGACGTTACAGCTGATTTTCTATAAAGCTGAATAATTAATTCTGATTCAAAGTATCGTCCAGCATCATCCAATCACTGTCAATCATGTTCAAATAAAATGATCCATTATAAATGGTGAATTATGTACTGATGATCATTGTCCCATGTGTGTCAAACATGTTGATCCAAACATCATCTGCGGCCTGAAACTGAACTTTTGATCAGATATTAGGAGTGAACGCACTTAACTGCATAGAGAGATATAGGATGCTCCCTTGCTCCCTATTTAGTGAATGACTTAACCTCCAGTGTGCTGTCTGTCTGCACTGGTCTCAGATCAGTTATAGGAGAGCTATAGGATGCTCCCTTGTTCACTATTTAGTGCATGACTTAACCTCAAGTGTGCTGTCTGTCTGCACTGGTCTCAGAACAGTTATAGGAGAGCTATAGGATGCTCCCTTGCTCCCTATTTAGTGAATGACTTAACCTCCAGTGTGCTGTCTGTCTGCACTGGTCTCAGAACAGTTATAGGAGAGCTATAGGATGCTCTCTTGTTCCCTATTTAGTGCATGACTTAACCTCCAGTGTGCTGTCTGTCTGCACTGGTCTCAGATCAGTTATAGGAGAGCTATAGGATGCTCTCTTGTTCCCTATTTAGTGCATGACTTAACCTCCAGTGTGCTGTCTGTCTGCACTGGTCTCAGATCAGTTATAGGAGAGCTATAGGATGCTCTCTTGTTCCCTATTTAGTGCATGACTTAACCTCCAGTGTGCTGTCTGTCTGCACTGGTCTCAGAACAGTTATAGGAGAGCTATAGGATGCTCCCTTGTTCCCTATTTAGTGCATGACTTAACCTCCAGTGTGCAGTCTGTCTGCACTGGTCTCAGAACAGTTATAGGAGAGCTATAGGATGCTCCCTTGTTCCCTATTTAGTGCATGACTTAACCTCCAGTGTGCTGTCTGTCTGCACTGGTCTCAGAACAGTTATAGGTGAGCTATAGGATGCTCCCTATTTAGTGCATGACTTAACTTCCATACGAAATGAAGCTTATTGATCAATTATATAATTCAGCTGAAGGACTTCTTACCGTATTGACGCACATCCACACAGATCGTCTCGATGGACGTGAGGTTGGCCACCGGTGAGCGCATGGCGGCGCACGTCGACCACATGTTGTAGAACAGGAACACAGGAACCGCAGAGAAGCCGAACACCCCCAGCCATGCAATGCCAAGGATGTAGGTGAGGAACACAAACTGAGAAAAACAAAACATCTCAGCATCTTATTGATCATGCATTTAATGATGTCATCAAGAGAGACCATCAATGCAAAACTGGTTAGGACTTCTGTATTGAATATAGTGCATTTATTATGAAAACACTATACGGCCAAATGTTTATGGCCACCGAACCCCACACAGATGTTGAACATGGCTCAACTATACTCATACAGTATATATTAAACACATAGTCAAACCCATTGATTAGTAGGGGGTGTTACGTATACGTTTCGGCTATGTAGTGTAGCTTCAACAATGTTGTCGACAGCGAAACGGTGCATTATTTTGCAATACAGTCACAGTCATGTTGTACCATTCCGCTGATGCAGCGTCCACAAACGGTGGTCTTGAATTCACTGTGGAGCTCCTTCACTGCGCTGGTGGTGTAAAATCCCTCCGCGAGCAGAATTATCCCGTACAGGAAGAAGAAAGAGGCGATACCGTATATAACATACTGCATCAGCTGGATTCTGTAAAGCAAGCAGATAGACAAGAATTCCCAGCTGTTATTGCTCATGTGTGTTTACTTCCTGTCCAAACCATCTGAGCAGAGCTCTTCACAAAATCAAGTGTTTCGCCATACGCCCCCAAAAAACCCTTTTCACGCGCGTGTGTTAGTGTGAGGTGATTAATATCGTTAACTCTGAAGGAAGACGTGCTGTTTGAGAACACCTCATCATGGCATGTGACTTTAATTAAAGTCTCAAGATGGAACAAATGTGTCGTGCAGATGAATTATCAACACATGTGAGAAGCTTTGAGTGAATGCTAAACAAATGGGACTGAAAGTCGAGACTTGCAGCCTTATAGCTGGTGAATTTGTCATTCTAAAGGCCTGTTCACACCAAAGCCGAACAGTGGCTTCCAATGCGAGTCGTCCAATTTGTTTTCTTCTTCAGATTGTGATGAAAACTGACTGACCGAAGATATATGAGCCGATTTGTAATTTTCCCAGAGCCGCGTTGGCGGCGCCAAACACCTGGCAAAAATCGGCATTGGACGTGCCGCTGATACACACTCTCGAATATGATATACTTCAAAATAAATAGTTGCCGTTTTGTAATGCAAACAAAAACCCATTCTGTTTTTGCAAGTCTGCTTATAATGTATGTGTTTGTATTTTTTTATCCCAATGTTGGAATGCCCAATTCCCACTACCAATTCGATATTACTGCGTGTCGCTAAAACAGCAGCAGTTAGGCTTTCTCAGGCTGCGTTTCCACTGGGGAGGACGAAATCCGCTCAAAGGCGCTCACATCGCTAGGAGAGATCTCGCTCCACACCGCTGCCAATCCTACGATCCACCTTGCGAGCATGACGCTCGGCTTTCATAGGAATGAATTGAAAACGCTCTCAGCTTCGCTCACAATGCGCCAGTGGTAACGTAGGGTCAGACTGGATGAACTTGCTAATGCTAGTTGCCTTGCTAACGATTAGGCTACGTCAGACACCAGATTGATTCCATCCGCACCGCAAGACTTCATGACAACGGTTGCGTCCTCTCATCGCGACAGAACAACAGTGACGTGGACAACAGCTCTGATCTTTCTGTAATCTTCAATATTGTCCTCTAGCACCAAACATGCATCATTTCTGCCCTGTCCCGCTCCGCACACGTCGCCTCTTTTCCCTGCATGTGTGTAGACATGAAGCGCCGCATGAGTTAACGTGGTTTCAAAGCAGCTTTTAGACCAAAACGTTTTTCCCTTCTAAATGTATCTTTATTAATCAGCTGTTACGAGTCTTTAATAATAAACAAATCGATTTCTGTTCTCATTTTGGGAAAATTAATTAGATGTCTGGAAAGGATGAGGAAAGACTAAAATGACTAGTTGGTCGACTAGTCTCTCACTTTAATGAAAAAAATATTAATGTTTGAGGCTGAAACCTGGACGTGTTCCTCATCCATGTCACTGTGTATAGTTGTGTCTGTGTGTGGATATCCATAATAAACACATCAACGGGTTCGTCAACACTCACATGTCAGTAAGCGTGGCGTGATCCGTGGCGACCTTGGAGAAGTGGTTCTCCAGGATGGAGAGGGTGCCCATCAGGGCGACATGCCCGCAGCCGCAAAAGAGCGCCACTCCTGAGAAGCACAGGATGGTGGCCAGCAGTGATGCGTACGGCACGCCACCGAGACATTTAATGCAGCATTCAAAGCAACCTGCAGAGAAACATGAACACATTACAACACCGTTCATTACAGTCTCAAGAGCTTTAAACTGTTAAAATAACCAGATTCAATTTCAATAATAGCGTCTAATACAAACAGATACAATCCTACTTATTCCTTAATACATGTGATTTTTAAACACCACTTATACTTCAGAAATAAAGGATTATAAATGTTATTTTATCCACGGGACACAAAGGGAGAACTTTACAGGCTTACAAAACACTATAACAGTAGTCCACATGACTTGCGTGCTTTATTCCGAGTATTATGAGGTCATACAATAGCTTTGCGTGAGAAACTAAACTGAAAATCTTCCCCTCTGCTGCAGCTCTTAAATTTCATACTCTGTTCAGATGTAAAAATGCTGTGTTGGCATGCCACACGGTGTCATTAAAACCAAAGAGCGCTTGCTTCTTGTGTGTTGTAAGCAAGCGTCACGCAGCATTTCTACATTTCGGACTGGAGAATCGGATTTGAGAGCTGCAGCAAAGGGGAAGATACATTCATGATACTTCTTAGAGCTTGACGGACATGATCACTTTCCTAATTTTGTGTCCTACAGAACAAATAATAAACTGCTACACATCCCATTAAAAACACTGTAAAGCAAAGACTGTCGAAAATAATGATGTGTGTGTGTGTGTGTGTGTGTGTGTGTGTGTGTGTGTGTGTGTGTGTCAAGTCAAGTGGTTTTTATTGTTGTTTCCACCATATACAGTTAGTACAGTACACAGCAAAACGAGACAACGTTCCTCCAGGACCATGTGCTACATAAAACAACATAGGACAAACACAGAACCACATGAGACTACACAGACTAAATGACCATAACCTATATAAAGTGCACGTGCAAACGTGTGCCAAAAGTATGGGACAGTACAATAAATGACTAACAATGAACAGGACAATAGACACAGTGAGAGACAGTGCAGCGCTGACCAGTACACAGTAGTGCAAAAAGATGACAAATGTAACATAACATACTATGAGATGGTGTTCTATGCACACAGCAGTTATAAAGTGGCAGTTATTAAAGTGCAACTCAGGACGTGTGTGTGTGTGTGAGTGCGTGTGTGTGTCAAACCAGTCTCTGTGTGTGTGTGTGTGTGCGTGTGTGTGTCAAACCAGTCTCTGTGTGTGTGTGTGTGTGTGTGTGTGTGTGTGTGTGTGTCTGTCAAACCTGTCTCTGTGTGTGTGTGTGTGTGTGTGTGTGTGTGTGTGTGTGTCTGTCAAACCAGTCTCTGTGTGTGTGTGTGTGTGTGTGTGTCAAACCAGTCTCTGTGTGTGTGTGTGTGTGTGTGTGTGTGTGTCAAACCAGTCTCTGTGTGTGTGTGTGTGTGTGTGTGTGTGTCAAACCAGTCTCTGTGTGTGTGTGTGTGTGTGTCAAACCAGTTTCTGTGTGTGTGCGTGTCAAACCAGTCTCTGTGTGTGTGTGAGTGCGTGTGTGTGTCAAACCTGTGTGTGTGTGTGTGTGTGTGTCAAACCAGTCTGTGTGTGTGTGTGTGTGTGTGTGTGTGTCAAACCAGTCTCTGTGTGTGTGTGTCAAACCAGTCTCTGTGTGTGTGTGTGTGTGTGTGTGTGTGTGTGTGTGTGTCAAACCAGTCTCTGTGTGTGTGTGTGTGTGTGTGAGTGTGTGTCAAACCAGTCTCTCTCTGTGTGTGTGTGTGTGTGTGTGTGTCAAACCAGTCCCTGTGTGTGTGTGTGTGTGTGTGTGTGTGTGTGTCAAACCAGTCCCTGTGTGTGTGTGTGTGTCAAACCAGTCTCTCTCTGTGTGTGTGTGTGTGTGTGTGTGTGTCAAACCAGTGCGTGTGTGTGTGTGTGTGAGTGTGTGTCAAACCAGTCTCTCTGTGTGTGTGTGTCAAACCAGTCCCTGTGTGTGTGTGTGTGTGTCAAACCAGTCTCTCTCTGTGTGTGTGTGTGTGTGTGTGTGTGTGTGTGTGTGTGTCACACCAGTCTCTCTCTCTCTGTGTGTCTGTGTGTGTGAGTGTGTGTGTGGGGTCATTGCATCTAATAATAATAATTGTGTAATACCGTGATATTTTCTGAGATGTTATCACACCGTGAATTTCTCATTCTATTGCAACCCTAGTAACCCTAGTTTCAATATTTTAGAAACAAAACTGTTTCACTCCTTATTTTTTGTTTTAATAAAAGAATATTTGGCACTAATCATATTTCAGCTTTTAATGAGACTTTTTATAATGGATTTTTTTTCATTTATTTTTTTTTACAGTCAGGACAGTTACACCAAGACATTTAAAAATAAAAATAAAAAATTAATTAAAAAAAACTTGAGGGGTTCTGGGTATCTCAGTGAGTATTGACGCTGACTATCACACCTGGAGTCATGAGTTTGAGTCCAGGATGTGCTGAGTGACTCCAGACGGGTCTCCTTAGCAACCAAATTGTCCCGGTTGCTAGGGAGGGTAGAGTCACATGGGGTAACCTCCTCGTGGTCGCTATAATGTGGTTCTTGCTCTCGGTGGGGCGTGTGGTGAGTTGTGTGTGGATGCTGCGGAATAGCGTGAGCCTCCACACACGCCATGTCTCCGTGGTAACGACAAGTCACGTGATAAGATGCGCGGAACGACGGTCTCCGACACAGAGGCAACTGAGATTCGTCCTCCGCCACCCGGCTCACTATGCCACCATGAGGACTTAAAAGTGCATTGGGGGACATTCCAAATTGGGTGAAAAAGGGGAACCCCCCCTAATAAATAGCTAATAAATGGATCTGGAACAAAAACTTTTTAATACTTAAATCAACCCTTAAATAATAATAATTAAATGTAATTTTCTTTCACATTACAGTAACGGGCATTTGGAGAGGAACTGTGCTTCATATTCATGAAAATGATGTCACTACACAAATTAAATCGCCTCTTTTCTTTAAGCAAACAAATAATGACTTAATCCTTTTGGTTTTGGGGTGATATATGCGCAGGACACATCCTAAACATGTTTCATGAGACTCACCTAAATATAACATGCTTAACAAGCCTCATATACAAGTACATTTATCCCCTTCAACTGGGGGCGAGAAGACACGAGAGTGATTTAATCGAAGTCCTCATTGTGCACAGTTTGAATCCTGAAGTTTCCTCTCTGTGGAGGTCTTTTTCCCAGCACACAAAGGCAAAATAAAGCAGATATATTAGGCAGCAGAGAGAAGCTCTTTCAAAGCCAGTCTGTGTCTGACAGTTTGTGCCGGGCTTTTATGAGGCACAAGGGGGTGAAAGCATTCGGTCCCAACTAGTGAATAGCCGTTGCCATAGCAGCGAGTTAACCACAACCCAATGAGTATGCCCACGGCACAGTCTCTCACGACCCACAACACACACACACTGGAAAACACACTTATGAAGCCATTTAAACACTCCCATCTCAAAGGAAACGCTTCAAACTATTCCCAACCTTTCAGAAACTCTGGGGGAACATGTTTACCATCACAGATGTTTAAGAGGTAGGGGGAAACATTAGGAAGAATTGGTCAACTAGGGGTGGGAGATAATGCCACAAACGTATTGATCCATTTTATATAATGGTAAGAGTATGCATCACAATATATTGTAGTCATTTGTCCATCCACTCGTATATTCTGCTTTTGAATTGGACTGTCTCTTTAAATGGCCCCTATTCACTTTGTTAACAGAGGGGGGGGGGGGGGGGGGGGTATTGATTGGACTTTAAGATCCCTGCCTATTGGCTGATCCCATGTAGAGGTTGACCGAATTTGTCAATACCGATAACGAAGGTGGTGGAAAAGGCTGAGAACCGATTGATCGGCCGATAGTTTTTAAAATTGATTTATAGTTTACAGTCTTATAAGTCTTTCCTTACTATAACGGGCACATACATTGACTTTTAGCTTTAAAAAAGCCCAGAATGCACTTACTTATTTTCAAATGGCAGAGACTTACTGTTACAATGCTCTATATTTAAATATTTACCAAATTATTCTTTTTATAGATTTTTGCCGATAGTTCTATCAGAGACTCACAGATTTGAGTAAAGTTTAGATTGTTTTATATTCATCAAATAAATGTCATGTAGCGTAGGTCCCGTCTGGCGAAGTTGTACTTGGAACCGTCATATCCTGCCGGAGATAGGAGGCAGGAGCGAGGAGCCGACCCCCGTACAGGACGGGACTCAACAGGTGGTGGTGGGGTGGAGGAGGGTGCTGTGTTGGCACACTGAAACAGCAATGTGATCGATTATGAGCGGACTTATAAAGCAACGGCTTACATGTGATTGGCTTGGAGTTACCCCGCTAATGGTGCGATGATGTACAGCTGCTAGTCTTCCCGCTAGAACTACGTTTAATCGGTAAAACCAACTAATGGCCGGCGGCTCAGGTGGCAGAGCAGGTTGTCCACTAATTGCAGGGTTGGTGGTTCGATTCTCGGCCCACATGCCAAAGTGTCCTTGGGCAAGACACTGAACCCCAAGTTGCTCCCAATGGCAGGCTAGCGCCTAGCATGCAGCTCTGCCATCATTGGTGAGTGTGTATGTGAATGGGTGAACGAGAGGCAGTGTAAAGCGCTTTGAAAACCGCTAAGGTTAAAAAGGTGCTATATAAGTGCAGACCATTTACCATTACCAATATTCTACCTTTAATCCCATGATTATCAAAATATTCTCTTTATATTAGACAGGCCTTTAGAACAGCTTCCACCATTCTGGGGGGTGGTGGCCAAAGAGGAGGCCAATGCCACGCTCCCCAAACACCCTAGGTGACCTATGTGTAGAAACGGCCCTGCCTTCCCCCATATCAATGAATTTCACATGCTTTCAGAACACTGACTGATTCACTTGGAGAACATCCCAAATAATCTCCAATTAATTCATCCTACCTTCATCACTTCATCATAGCAATCTTTCAAAAATGAGAGAGAGGTGGAGGAGGAGAAGGGAAAAAAGGAGGAGAAGAAGAAGAGGAGCACGATATGAAAAAGATGGAGACAGAGTGGAAGTAGAAGTAGAGGAAGGAAGAGTAGACGAAACAAGTTGTTGAAGGAGGTGGAGGTGAATAAGAAGGAGAGAGGAGGAGGCATCTAAGTAGAAGAAGGGGGAAGAGAAGGAAGAGGAGAAGAAGAAGAAAAAACAAAGGAAGATGAAGTAGAAGAAGCGGGAGGAGGAGCATGACAAATTCCTTCTGTGTTAGTTAAGATCATGGGACAGATTCATCAATCCTCCTGTATCCATTGGTTGGTTTACCCTGAGGAGGTTTCTGTGAGACCTCCATTGCTGGGTTCTTCTCAGGAGGTCATGTGAGATCTTCAGTATGTTTAGTTAGCACACCTGTTACCAGGTATAAGGGTCTGTCACACAGACTGTTCCTTGGGTTAAGATTCAGACTCTATGCTACACAGTCACATGGTCTGGCTTGCTCTTCTATATATTAGAAGACCTCTAATACATTGGCGAGCCACCCGAGACAAAGCAGCAGGGAGAGGTGAAGAAGAAGGATATGGAGAAGTGTAAATATGAGCAACCTACAGTTACCTCATCACTGCATGCCATGCAATAAAGTCAAACATTTCTGGCTTCAAAATAACAGCGGAACGCCAGAGCTGCAGTCATACAAAGCCAAACACACAAAGAGCCCAGTGTACCAGACCAGAGACTGCTCAGAATGTGACCTCTATGGAAAAAATGCCTATTGAGCTGCAGAACCAGATCAGAACACTTCCGGAGATTTCTGTAGTGGGACGGGAGCCGCAAACAGCTCCACCACACAGTATGACCTCCAGACCCATAATACCACTGTGCTCTGCAGATGACCAGCAAACAATTCACTCTCCGCCAACTTCATGCTGATTGACTGATTACCTCCGTTACTCTGTAGTCAATTTGAGGTTTTAAAGGGTTTTAAACTAACACAGTTCAGCATAGGCAACCCTCTGAAGCTGAACTGGGGCAGACGAACCGAAACCAGGACTGACCGGAACCGATCGAGCAGACTAGGCACCAGAAATGGGACCGACATGAGATAACAAGATGAACTGGCACAGGAACACACACACACACACACACACACACACACACACACACACACAAAAACAAGAACAACCGCCATTCGCCACTAAGTGGCGGTGACATCACCACGATGCTTGTGCCAGGCTATGTGCACGTTAAGGCCACGTGTAGTGTCGAACGCCCACTGGCAGGAGGTCACGGGACAGATCCAACAGGTGACACGGGTTGACTGACTGAGATGACTGACTGTTGCCCACCTGTGCCCCCTACTTTGCCAAGGTTGTGCACCACACACACACACACACACACACACACACACACACACACACACACGCACAAAGGGACTAAATAGGGAAGAAAATCAGCAGGTTAACAGGCGAAACAAATGAACTGATAATGGGCAAACAAGGAGGCGGGATACGATGCAAGACTGAGAGACATGAGGCAATACAGAAACAAAACAAAGCCACGTGCTCTCACGAGTCACAGACACTCGAATGGCATGAACGCATATCGCCAGGACAATAGGCAACATCCGCTCATGCCAACCGACAGATGCCGACCATGCCAACAAAGCGGTGCCACACATTCCCACACTAGACGAAGCCTGAGCGTACATCGCGAGGCAAACACAACGCAATGCCCGCAACAGGCGACAACACGAGCAATTGGCCACATATAAACCTGACAGCTCAGACTGAAGTGACCGAACCGGAGCACAACGTGAAGACAGACACAAGTTATTGATGCGAGTGCATGCCCGCCAAGATGGCATAAGCACAATGCACTCACGCCAATAAAAGGCAAGACATGGAACTTGAGAGTCCGGACACCGACACCAAAACCAAAGCCGACCCAGAGAGGGAAGTCTCCGTGCCCCGAGACTGACCGAAGAGTGGAAATCATATATTCCTATTTGTTTTATATATTTGAAGTTAAATATGTAAAAATGACATCTTACGGTGTATGAAGAACATATGCGCCTTAACAAATATGGCAATTTATATCACAAATGATCGTGAAAGCCCTAAAAATCATCAGCCAAATTTCATAATCGTGACAGCCCGATCTCTCATCATTTACTCACCCTCATGCCATCCCAGATGTGTGTGACTTTCTTTCTTCCGCTAAACACAGATAAACATTTTAAGAATATTTCAGCTGTGGCCGAGACTGTGAGCAGTCTATCTAGCTGAGAGTAATCTTATATTTACATTGATGCATTTGGCAGACGCTTTTATCCAAAGCGACTTACAGTGCCCTTATTACAGGGACAATCCCCCCGGAGCAACCTGGAGTTAAGTGTCTTACTCAAGGACACAATGGTGGTGACTGTGGGGATCAAACCAGCAACCTCCTGATTACCAGTTATGTGCTTTAGCCCACTACACCACCACCAAAGTGACTTACAGTGCACTTATTACAGGGACAATCCCCCCGGAGCAATCTGGAGTTAAGTGTCTTACTCAAGGACACAATGGTGGTGACTGTGGGGATCAAACCAGCAACCTCCTGATTACCAGTTATGTGCTTTAGCCCACTACACCACCACCAAAGTGACTTACAGTGCACTTATTACAGGGACAATCCCCCCGGAGCAACCTGGAGTTAAGTGTCTTACTCAAGGACACAATGGTGGTGTCTGTGGGGATCAAACCAGCAACCTCCTGATTACCAGTTATGCGCTTTAGTCCACTACACCACCACCAAAGTGACTTACAGTGCACTTATTACAGGGACAATCCCCCCGGAGCAACCTGGAGTTAAGTGTCTTACTCAAGGACACAATGGTGGTGACTGTGGGGATCAAACCAGCAACCTTCTGATTACCAGTTATGTGCTTTAGCCCACTACACCACCACCAAAGTGACTTACAGTGCACTTATTACAGGGACAATCCCCCCGGAGCAACCTGGAGTTAAGTGTCTTACTCAAGGACACAATGGTGGTGACTGTGGGGATCAAACCAGCAACCTCCTGATTACCAGTTATGTGCTTTAGCCCACTACACCACCACCAATGTGACTTACAGTGCACTTATTACAGGGACAATCCCCCCGGAGCAACCTGGAGTTAAGTGTCTTACTCAAGGACACAATGGTGGTGTCTGTGGGGATCAAACCAGCAACCTCCTGATTACCAGTTATGCGCTTTAGTCCACTACACCACCACCAAAGTGACTTACAGTGCACTTATTACAGGGACAATCCCCCCGGAGCAACCTGAAGTTAAGTGTCTTACTCAAGGACACAATGGTGGTGACTGTGGGGATCAAACCAGCAACCTTCTGATTACCAGTTATGTGCTTTAGCCCACTACACCACCACCAAAGTGACTTACAGTGCACTTATTACAGGGACAATCCCCCCGGAGCAACCTGGAGTTAAGTGTCTTACTCAAGGACACAATGGTGGTGACTGTGGGGATCAAACCAGCAACCTCCTGATTACCAGTTATGTGCTTTAGCCCACTACACCTCCACCAAAGTGACTTACAGTGCACTTATTACAGGGACAATCCCCCCGGAGCAACCTGGAGTTAAGTGTCTTACTCAAGGACACAATGGTGGTGTCTGTGGGGATCAAACCAGCAACCTCCTGATTACCAGTTATGCGCTTTAGTCCACTACACCACCACCAAAGTGACTTACAGTGCACTTATTACAGGGACAATCCCCCCGGAGCAACCTGGAGTTAAGTGTCTTACTCAAGGACACAATGGTGGTGACTGTGGGGATCAAACCAGCAACCTTCTGATTACCAGTTATGTGCTTTAGCCCACTACACCACCACAACCTATATTATCTACCCACTACCTTATCACAACCTTTCAAAGATTTCAGAGTTGTCTAATTTAGTGATTTTGATCCAGTTCTTGGACCCCTCAAAGGCCAATTCATCAAATAATACATTCTATCCCTGTTTTCATCAAGTCAGTTGATGACGGAGTTAAACACATAATATGGTGTTTGTGAGAGCTCACTGGTACCTCGTTTCTCCTGACGTTCATCTTCACTATCCTCATATGAAGTTTCCATGGCTGTTCTACACAAATCAAGAATATTCCTCCCTCCTGAAACCTTTTCCTCCTTCGTTCTCTGTCCGTACTTTCTCTTGAACCCCCCTCAAGTTTCTCGATCGCCTGGACTTAACACGACTGTCTTACACCAAAAATTTAAAACTAAACTGTTCCCAATCAAGTCTGCACAAAATTCCCAGACCAGCACAATGCAAGAGGAGGAGGAGACCCACACAACACTGAAGTCCACCACACACCCCCATACATATATTAACATAATCAAAAACCACTGGCCACAAACTGGCCTTCCATCTGCTGCCTGACCCCGGACAACACAAGAGAAGCAAAGAAACTGGGACTCACTCACTCATCAATGAAAGACAGAACACATGGTGGATGAAGAGAAGGAGGAAAAGCAGGGGAAAGGGAGGAGATGGAGAGAGTGAAATAAATAAATGAAAGAATAAATGAACCAAAGAATGTATGAAACAAAGAAAAATTATAAACGAACAAACAATATAAACAAACAAAAGACTGTGAATGTGTGAAAGAATATTCGCAAGACAAGAAAACGAAAGAATGAACAAACGAATTTATGAAAGAGAAATTAAGAAAGGAATAATAAAATAAAAATAAAAGAATGAAAGAAAGAAAAAGAATGAACGAACGATATAAACAAACAAAAAATGTACAAAAGATGTAAAAAGAAAAAACTAAATGAACAATTTTTTTAAAAGAACGAAAGAATAAACAAACAAAATGAACAAACAAAAAGATGTATGATAGAAAGAAAAATTATAAACGAACAAAAAAGAAAGAACAAACAATATAAACAAACGAATGACTGTGAATGTGTGAAAGAGAAAATAAGAAAGAATACAATAAAGAATAAAGTATGAAAAAAGAATGAACAAACGAAATGAACAAACAAAAGAATGTACGAAAGACAAAAATGAAAACTAATGAATGAACAAAAGAACACATGAAAGAGAAATTAAGAACGAAATAAAATAAAAGAACGAAAGAAAGAACAAAAGAAAAAGAATGAACAAACAAAAAAACAAAACAAAAATGTACAAAAGATGTAAAAAGAAAAAAACGAAATGAACAATTTTTTTTTAAAAAGAACGAAAGAATAAACGAACAAAATTAACAAACAAAAGAACGTACGAAAGAAAGAAAAAAGTATAAACAAATTAAATTAACCAAAAATAAATGTAAGAAAGAAAAAAGAACAGAAGAATGGAATAAAAGAATGAACAAATAACATTTACGTTTTCACTCGCCAGACAACATTTTTGTGTAACTGAAAACTAAAAAAGATTTTATTAAAACCAAGAAGGCATCACATACACACACACACACACACACACACACAGACGCACACACACACACACAGTGTTAAAACTGTTAAAAGTTGTGGGTCTGGGTATCTCTGCGAGTATTGCCGCTGACTATCACACCTGGAGTCGTGAGGTTGAATCCAGGGCATGCTGAGTGACTTCAGTCAGATTTCCTTAGCAACCAAATTGTCCCGGTTGCTAGGGAGGGTAGAGTCACATGGGGTAACCTCCTCGTGGTCACTATAATGTGGTTCTCGCTCTCGGTGGGGCGTGTGGTGAGTTGTGCGTGGATGCCACGGAGAATAGCGTGAAGCCTCCACATGTGCTATGTTTCCACGGTAACACACTCAACAAGTCACGTGATAAGATGCGCAGAATGACAGTCTCAGACGTGCAACTTTTAAAAGCTGCAAAGTTGTTGAAATCGTCATTTTTATAGTCGTTTTAGTGTTTACGGTATTAAGCCATCATGACAACAAATCCCTCAATCCGGGTGGCGGAGGACGAATCTCAGTTGTCCTGAGACCGTCAATCCGCGCATCTTATCATGTGACTTGTTGAGCACGTTACCGTGGAGACGTAGCGCGTGTGGAGGCTTCACGCTATTCTCCGCGGCATCCGGACACAACTCACCACACGCCCCACCGAGAGCGAGAACCACATTATAGTGACCACGAGGAGGTTACCCCATGTGACCCTACCCTCCCTAGCAACCGTGACAATTTGGTTACCCCATGTGACTCTATCCTCCCTAGCAACCGTGACAATTTGGTTACCCCATGTGACTCTATCCTCCCTAGCAACCGGCCCAATTTGGTTACCACATGTGACTCTACCCTCCCTAGCAACCGGGCCAATTTGGTTACCCCATGTGACTCTACCCTCCCTAGCAACCGGGACAATTTGGTTACCCCATGTGACTCTATCCTCCCTAGCAACCGGGACAATTTGGTTACCCCATGTGACTCTACCCTCCCTAGCAACCGGGCCAATTTGGTTACCCCATGTGACTCTACCCTCCCTAGCAACCGGCCCAATTTGGTTACCCCATGTGACTCTACCCTCCCTAGCAACCGGGCCAATTTGGTTACCCCATGTGACTCTACCCTCCCTAGCAACCGGGACAATTTGGTTACCCCATGTGACTCTACCCTCCCTAGCAACCGGGCCAATTTGGTTACCCCATGTGACTCTACCCTCCCTAGCAACCGGCCCAATTTGGTTACCACATGTGACTCTACCCTCCCTAGCAACCGGGACAATTTGGTTACCCCATGTGACTCTACCCTCCCTAGCAACCGGGACAATTTGGTTACCCCATGTGACTCTATCCTCCCTAGCAACCGGGACAATTTGGTTACCCCATGTGACTCTACCCTCCCTAGCAACCGGGCCAATTTGGTTACCCCATGTGACTCTACCCTCCCTAGCAACCGGCCCAATTTGGTTACCCCATGTGACTCTACCCTCCCTAGCAACCTGGCCAATTTGGTTACCCCATGTGACTCTACCCTCCCTAGCAACCGGCCAATTTGGTTGCTAAGGAGACATGACTGGAGTCACTTGCGACTCCAGGTGTGATAGTCAGCGACAATACTCGCTGAACTAGATTAGAGAAAGGTGATTTTCATTGTTCTTCAAGCCTCATTTTAATCAAACAATTAAATAAATGACATTTGCTTTTAGTGTCTCTGTGTAAACTCGACATTGGCCTGCCTCCAAACCATTATTATTTTCCTTCTATCTAACAATAAATAAATATATAAATACAAATACAGGTTTGGAACAACATGAAGGGGAGTAACTTAGGACACAAAGTTCATCCACTTATGAGTCATTTGTACCCTGAGCTCTAAGGAAAAATTCCTTAAACTTAATGGGATGCCTTCCACCCCAGGATCTCTGAATCAGCACATCTCTAATGACATGTTTGTGCTGCTGATTTTAGGGCTTCGTGGGAACTGAGCTGTTCTGAGGTTGTTTTAAAACCAAAACTTGGCCCTTTCATGTGATTTTACACCAGCTTGCTGGCACCTCAGAGAAGACAAAAATGATGCTTTAGCAAAACATGAGCACAGATGTTCCTCATAGAAAATAACCAGAGGTTTAACCCTAAATTCTGATTGGACGAGCCATGTTCATAGCGGTTATAAAATATGGATAAATGCACACCTGTGTCCACACATTCTGTATTACTGCAGGGTGTTGCTCGGCAACTCTAAACATTCTGCAGGTTAATTAATTGTTTATTCTGATTATTTTGACAAAACAAATGTCATTATTTAATGAAAACTGGTATCTTATGATATTTCACATTTAGGCTTGGATTTAGATTAGATTCACTACTTTCATTGTAAGGAAAAGAGCAGCTTGGACATTCTAGCAAATATCTCATTTGTGTTCCATGCATGAAAGTCAGTCATGGGTTTGGAATGACATGACCTTATTCCTTGTCTAAATAAGGATTTTGCTTCTTGCTTGCGTTAATGTATTTGGTACATTTTCAGCAAGACACACGCATGCGGATAATTTAACATTTGTGTAAAAGGTTCTCTATATCTTCCCTAAATCAATCAATAAATAAGGACAATCTTCCATTCTGATGGGTAAAAGGTTAGCGTCATCTCAAATGTTGTCTATTATTGATTCACATCTCAATTGATCAATAATGGTAGACCTGTTAAGCACTGAATCAATCCAAGAGGCGGACACTGTCTCAGCTCATTGAATATTAATGAGCATAAAGAGCTGCCCCATTGAATATACTGTATTTTAAAGAGCACTGAATTTAATGGCCTTTATCCGGAGAGAGCGTTGGCATGCGAGCATCTCTTTGAACTTTGCTTGTGTTAAAGCTGTTATTGAACTTTGAACTTTACTTGTTTGGAAATACAACCAGTAAGATGAATGGGTAGGTGATCAAATGGTGATTGATACTGGAAATTACAAATAGTTCTTGTGAACAGGAGTTTGCTAGATCACTAGATCAACATAATGTTGATTAACACAAAAAAAATATTTTGACTCGTTAAATAAATTATAATTTAAAATTAAAGCTGCAAGCAGTGATGAACGGGCCCTCGCCAGTTGGTCACTCCAATTTTTTTAGCATTTTTTAGTGCTTAAATGTTGTTATGAGTGTATCACAGTGTAAAACATGTCATTTCCTGTTGCCAGTAGGTGGCGCTATGACTATAACTGAATATTGGTATGTAGAAGTGTTCAGGTCGGGACTCTTATCAAACATGTGAAGTTTGGAGCAGATTGGACATTGTATGTTTGAGTTACAACAACTTCCTGTTTCATGGCGAAACGTCGAAATTTGTCAGGATGCCACAGACACGCCATTCAAAGAAAACTCAAACGGTTCGCAACTTAGCATTGCCAAGGTCTTTAGATTAGACTGACCGAATATGATGTTGATCTGATTTAATCTCATGGAGGAATTAGTTGAAGTAAGAGGCATGGAAATGGCAAAAACTGAGCAACAATTTAAGAGAAAAATCACAATGGCTGACTTCCTGTTGAGTTTAGGGCATGAGTCCAAGAGACTTATTTGTAGATATTGGCATGTTACACACGTGTACCGATTTTCGTATGTGTAGGTTAAATGTAGCGTAAAGCGCACATCGTTGAATGTTTGTAGGTGGTGCTATCGAGCCATTTTGCCACACCTCATTCTGAAACCTGAATCAGATGTACATTTACGCGACTTCTGATGCGTGTGCAAAGTTTCACGAGTTTTCGAGTATGTCTAGGCTCTCAAAAATGCAATTAATTAGGGAAAAAATTTATAAACGCCTAGAACAACAATAGGGTCCTCGCACCATCAGTGCTCGGGCCCCAAAAGGCATAAATCTGTGTTCCAGTGAGACACTTCCAATAGAAGTCAATGGGGTTTAATCTGTAAACATACTGTTTCAAAAGTACAGACACAAGACATAAACAATATGTGTGTTAACATGATTTTACTGTCATTAAATCACTTACTAACTGCATCTGTGTGAAATTATAGCCAATTTTACAACTTCGTTGCCATGGCGATATATCGCCGTAAACCCTCAAACTCCAAAACGACTGCAAATATGATGATTTAAACAACTTAACAGCTCAAATAATACATGAGTTATAACAGAAGAATTAATGTAAGTGCTTTTATAAAATTATACGCTTCACATTTCACTTGCTAACTGTGACGAGGAGGAGGGCACAGCCGGGGCGTTAGGATGGACACCTGGCGCTGAGTTACAGAAATGATCATGAGACCTGTCTGCCACAATGGTGCCAAAATCCAGCATTAGCACCACTGTGGCAGAGAGGTCTCTTGCTCATCGTAAAGGAGGAAGCGGGAACCGGGTTTACAACCAAATGTCTTTTAATTCAACACAACATAAATCTGTTTTTCAGCATAACAAATCCATAACGCACAAACAGCTCCATGTGCACTCTGAGTCTGATGACTTTTCAGTCCAACGGGACGGTTAGCGGCTGTGTGCATCTCTCTCTCTCTCTCGAACTGGAGTCTCCGGCTCCTCTTTATTATCCCTCTCCCGGCTGAATGTGGTAACTCAGCGCCAGGTGTTCATCCTAACGGCCCGGCCCTCCATCTCCTCGTCGTCACCTTTTAGGTGTAAAGTTATATCCAATTTTACAACTTTGCTGCCACGACATAATGCAAACCCTAAAACAACTATTTAAATAACGTTACAGCTCAAATAACAGAAATTAATGTAAGTGCTTTTCTAAAATTATACGCTTTGCATTTCTGCCTTTAAACCCTCAGGAAAGCTGGCCCCATAGACGTCCATGTTGTGTCAACAAAATAACGAAATAATTGCCATCGAACTGAAAATGCCTGTGGTTGCCTGTAAGATACAGCATCTTGAATGCATATGACAGCTGGGTTACAAGCATGGCTGGAATTTTCCCACCAATTCCCTGTTTGAGGTCTATCACATTTACGAATGATAAAGGCTCAATAATAGATGTTATAACACACCACAAGGGTCAAACGGGGTTAAAGGGACCCATTTTGCATTTCATCTACACCGTTTTTATTCCATTTCCCAAAAATGCCAATACTCTGAAAACTCACACGATATTAAACTTCATCCAGCTGTCCTTCCGTGTCAAGGGAAGCTGGGATATGGTCAATGATCTGTAAACGCATTAGCTCCTAATTTCATAAGCGGAGGAAAATCTGGAACACTTTTGGCTGGGAAATGAGCATGAAACACCAGCTGAAAGCAGTCCTTGTAAACCCGAGCAACAGACCCACAGTCGCATGCAACTGAATGACAAATACATAGAAAGAAGGTGAATCATGGATGTTACGTAACATCCTTTAGTTCTGCTGGAGGGACTCTGGGAATGTGTGGTGAGGAATATAGTGAGTGCTCTTTAACCTAGCTTGAACATCTTTGAAACTAATGTTATTGTTCTGTTAGACATTCCCACAACTGTGACCACACCATGATGTTTTCCAAAAAGTCGAGGAGATAATATTAATACACTTACAAAGAAAAACTCGGACAATGATTAGAAATGAGAAGCTTGCAGCTTTAGATCATGATAAAATGATTCTGGAGAGTTTGGCAGAAATTATATCGGTTTTAAACTCAAATATATGATCAGAGTATGCGCCAAGGCACGCATAGCTAAAACTATTGCTCATCCTTCAAGTTGGGGATTTGAACAAACTCCAAATCTAGGTATTAGCCTAAACTTTGGCACCGTTTGTGCTATGGCGTGTGCTATTACCTTTCTAAGCGATCTGATTAAAGATTTTCACCTGGCAGATGATAAAATGTCACAATAACATGGACCGAGCCATCTCGAGTTATCATACGGGCTTTTCATCTGCTTTATGCAGCACAATGAGCTAGCAGCTAACAGCTAGCGCTCATGTTATTGTTTATGGTCAGTAATGTTTGTGTCGTGTTTAAGATGATGTCACAGCAGTAGAGGCGGCGTAACTATGACGATCAGACTATAATCCCACCCACATTGAGGCGGCACTAAACTGCAGTGGAAAAGCAAGCTCAGAAAAGTAAAGCGAGTCGAGTTGAGGCGAGTCGAGCCGTAACGTGCCGTGGAAAAGTGCCAATAGAGACTTGAGGGTGAAGCAGTTGGCAAACACCCACAATGCCCTAGCAATACCAGGGCAAATAGGGCTATACACATGGCTACATAAAATGTATCTCAATATTCTTCAGCATATAGACAATATTTAATCTAATAAAATTATTTGTCCTGAAATGGCATAAAAGTTTTTTTGGTTTTGTTTTTTTTACAGAGGAACCACGCAAAAACTACAACTACACACTCTGATTATTTTGGAAACAATTTGATCATTTGAATACTGAATTATTATTGTGTGATACAATTCATTATAATAATATAATACTGAATTGTTATTATTTGCTATATTATTGTTTTTGTTATGTTTTTTTATTCCGCGTCTGAGACCGTCAATCCGCGCATCTGATCACGTGACTTGTTGAGCGCGTTACCATGGAGACGTAGCGTGTGTGGAGGCTTCACGCTATTCTCCGCGGCATCCACGCACAACTCACCACACGCCCCACCGAGAACCACATTATAGTGACCACGAGGAGGTTACCCCATGTGACTCTACCCTCCCTAGCAACCGGCCCAATTTGGTTGCTAAGGAGACCCGTCTGGAGTCACTCAGCACACATTGGATTCAAACCCACGACTCCAGGTGTGACAGTCAGCGTCAATACTCGCTGAGACACCCAAGTCAATGACTTGCATGGTTTTTTTTTACTGTATATTTAACAGATTTCTTTTTCTTGTTTTTACAGCTGCCATATTTTTTATTTTATTTTATTTTTCGGTCAAAACAACATTTAAGTATTTTTACCTTCGTACATTTTACTAAACCATTCTTTTGTGAAGTAAGGTGTACAAAAAAATTTTTTTGGAACCCAGTTGAATATAATATTAGGATAATATTAAATTATTACTGTGGGACCCAGACAGCTTAATTATTAAAATAAAATATCATTATTATTTAGAGGATTACATTTGTTTTATTTACATTTGCCTCCTCCTTGCCCATCCTAACCCCCTTTACAACCATATCCCCATTTTGATGTTATTTTGATTAATTGTATTAATGAAGTATTGTGAAATTAGTCTAATAACGCTTTAGGAAATGTAGTGGCCAAATAAAAAGCACATTTAAATCATCACGATATTGCTGAAGCTTGTACTGACAGCAAAATCATTGCGATTATATCGCCCCAGCCCTACTGGCAACCACACATGACATTCTAGAAACCCCTCAGAGCACCCTAGCAACCACATGGCAACAAGCAAAAAACAGTCACAACACCCCTAGTGGTTGGTACGTTCTGCACGGAGACCACTAGCATTTTCTTCAAAAGTAAAGTAAAAAAAAAAAATCTGTTTTTCAACCAGTTTTTAGCTTCTTACGGATGTAAATTTAGAGTCTCTGTTGATTCCATGTGGCCATTCATATGGTGAGAGCTCCTCTAAGGCCAAATGAAGAGATTCAGAGGCTTTTGTCTAGTGGTAGGGACAGTAAATGAGTTCAGCACAAAGAACTATCTGTGAAGACTTGAATGTGCTCCACCCCCAGACCCCGTGCCAATACCTCCAGCCCGACTCCCTTTAAATCCACATTCCCAATAACATTCAGTCAGACGGTTCAAACTAAGACCACGGAAATCTGAAAAAAAGCCGTCCTCCTCATTTCTGTGGCAAATGAGTACAGATGGGAGTTCAAAGGTTTGACAAATGTAAAGATCGCTGCTACTTGAAAGAATTTGACTTGAAACACCAAGGCATGTTTGGCTGAAGAGCCTAGAAAGCTGATGCCGAGAGTAAAGAGTGGAGGAGGATTGAGGATATTATTGCATGCAGGGGTTTGACATCTGGCCAGTAAGAACGTCCAATAAACACATTTTTATCCCAATGTATCCCAAACAAATCACTTGTTATTAAAGGAATATTCCGGGGTTCAATACAAGTTCAGCTCAATCAACAGCATTTGTGGCATAATATTGATTAACACAAAAATGTATTTCGACTCATCCCGCCTTTTCTTTAATAAAAGCACAAATGTGTGTTCCAGCGGGACACTTCCAATGGAAGTGAATGGGGACAATTTTTGGAGGTTTAAAGTCAGAAATGTGACGCTTATAATTTTATAAAAGCACTTACATTAATTATTCTGTTAAAACTCGTGTGTTATTTGAGCTGTAAATTTGTTTAGTCGTTTTATGGCTTGTTGACATCACATCGTCATGGTAACAAAGTTGTAAAACTGGATATAACTTAGTGAGTGATCTTATCGGTAAGTTTATTAATCGGTGCCGATTGTTACTTTTTGCAACTATCGTTCTTGGCAAAAGTCTACGGCAAAATTTCGTCATTTCAAAATAAAAGTCCCCGGTGTGTTTCGGGCTTGTGTATACTTAAAAGTACCGTGTTATGCACTAAATCTTAACTTTTTTTCTGGTTATTATTAAAAGCTGGGATTTTATTCATTTAGGACTCTTTGTCTAGAATATGAGTTATTTTTTTGACATTACATAAATCAATTTTAAAAACTATCGGCCGGTTAATCTGTTATCAGCCTTTCCGACCATATTAGTTATCGTTATCAGCAAAATCCACTATCAGTCGCCCTCTATTATATACATTACAGTGATAAAAACTACTGATATCATGATGTAGTATTTTGGTCATATGACCTAACCCCCTACAATGCAGCATCCAATCATGTCCCTTCATTTACATGATTGACAGCCTTGTCTAATCCAAGCCTTGATTCCCCTCAACTTGCTACTCGTGTGTCCTGGTTCCCTGCAAACAGGAATGTAAATAGGTCAACCTGGAAAAAAGTATTGATTTTTTTTTTTAGTTTTCACCCTTTCTCATTGATACGGTCCACACAAGAGAGTATAACGATGCTACATGGTGTCATGGAAAGAAATGTGCATTGAATCTGCAGTGTGAACTAGCAAAACAAGCAAATATGCTTTAAAAAGAACTCAATTAAAGCAATGGAGCCTACAGGGTTTCTTTTGTTAACGTAAAAGTAATCTAATGCTAAATAAAAGTACTTAAATGTGAGCGTTTGAAAAGTAGCCAGCTGAAATCAAACAGCGCGTGTCTACCGAACTGAGACAGAGCTTGATACTGCCGATGTATTTTAGCATCGGTACCTATTAAAATACTGAACTGAGCAGAGATTTTGTGGCACCCTGTGAGGTGTGCGCGGAAATCATTAATGTTAATTTAAAGAGAAACACTCCAATATTGTTTACATTGAGCCGCTTCATCTCTCATTTGTGCGCTGGCTCTTCTTCTGTGAACTGGATCATAACATGCAGCACGCAAGCGACCTCTAGTGGCCGGTGACTGTATAGACAGCCTTATCAATGTCTGATTGCATGATGTTAATGATGTTAATCCTGAAATTAATGAATCGACGATCGTTAAGCTTAATCGAACAAATTATTAATGACAATTAATGACAGCTGGTTGGAGGCCTGGGTAGCTCAGTGGTAAAGACGCTCACTACCACCCCTGGAATTTGCTAGTTCGAATCCCAGGGCGTGCTGTTTGACTCTAGTCAGGGCTCCTTAGCAACCAAATTGTCCCGGTTGCTAGGGAGGGTAGAGTCACATGGGGTAACCTCCTCGTGGTCACTATAATGTGGTTCTTGCTCTCGGTGGGGCGTGTGGTGAGTTGTGCGTGGATGCCGCGGAGAATAGCATGAAGTCTCCACACGCGCTACGTCTCCATGGTAACGCGTTCACTTTTTGCTTTTAGCGCAATACAGTGGCCATTTCACCTCAGAACTGCTGCGATACGTGTCATGAACCACGAATACTTCTGTCAAAAAGTATGACAACATACGAGGTGATTTAAAACATAATGTGACCGCTGTTAGTTTAACAACAGACATTTGGAGCTGTGACGTTTGCCCCATGTCATTGCTCAGCCTCACTGCACACTGGATTGATTCCTCCACTTTCCAGCGTGCGCTTAAGCGTGCAGTATTGCATGCACACCAGTTTCGTGGGTCTCATACAGCCGAGCGTGTAAAACAGCCCATCGAGGTGAATTATTTCCGGACTTACAAAAACACAAGTGATGTTCACAAAGAGGTGGATAAATACTGAAAATACTGAACAATTCCTTGGTGCTTTCACTGACATTTAGCTCGGAAAGGCCAAGGATAACCATTCAAGTCTGGCCATTTAAGTTGCATTAATTTAGACCGCAAAACATCTTGTTGTTAGCTCTTTGCTAGCGCCAACAAGTGGCACTGAAACAATTCCTTAACAAGGGCAGGTTCTATCCATTCTCCATCCTCTTGTCTTATGGGCCTTTGATGCTCAAACATTGGCCATGCTTGAGCAAACACTCCCACTCCACACTGACACTTCCACATCACTTCATATCACAATGCACAATGTCCCTCTTTGTGCCCTGTGACGATGGACAAACAGCGAGAGGAGAAGCGATTATGAGCACATACCAGACGTGAACTAACCACTGCGGAAATATTCACAACCATCGACGTGATGAAGTGTGTCATGCTATCTTGTTTCTTTCTCGTTGTGCCGCACGCCGGTCAAACAGCTCAGCGTGACCGTGAAGAACTCACAGAGCTGGAGAAACAATATCTCACCTTCTGTTAATGCTCAGCTGGCACGCTGCCAACCTCTATAACATATGGCAGAAAAGAGCTGAAGTACTGTGTATTAGCAGATATTTATTATTATTATTATTATTATTACACTAGTGGCCAAAAGTTTAGAATAATGTACAAATTGAGCTGTTTCGGAAGGAAAACTTGCAAACTGGTTTAGAACCACTTTTTTGGCGAGAAAATTGGAATTACCGCAAAAACGTAGTGTCGCGTGATAGTTTGCCCCAATCGTTAGCCTGTGTTAATCATGACGACGAGGTATACAGCAATGAAAACCAATTTATTGTTATTATGGATTGATCTTAACGGCATAAAGTGCCGATCTGCAAACGGGACACTTCCAGGAGTGCAAACACAAATATCTCGTATCATGCACCGGTTATCAATAAGTGCAAGGAGAACAAATGAATGGCCGCTCTTTGCGATACATTTAATTGTGGTAATCATCCGTTTATTTATTAATGTTTCTTTTCCACACCATTCGAAATAATAGACGGCAGACACGGAATTAGCCCACAGTACAAAAACGTATTTCTGTGCACAAAGATGTTTGAAATTAAAAATAAATACTAGGGCTGTCAATCGATTACAATTTTTAATCGAATTAATTACACAGTGTCCCGAATAATTATTCGTGATTAAACGCATTTAAATGCATATACAAATATTTGCTGAGAAAGCCCCTTATATAACAATAATTCAATATATGATGAAATAATGAGACATAGTTATCTTTAAATATTACAAAATTATATATATATATATATATATATATATATATATATATATATATATATATATATATTATAAATAAAATAAAAATTAAGGACCGTCAATTTACATCTGCGTCAGACATTTTTTTTGTTTTTTTTAGAAACAAGTCAGGGGTACACATAGTACCCAATACTACAGATATATTTGACAATAATGCCGAGACATTATATTCATGACATAGTGCAATGCTTTGGAGTTGTTGGAGGTACAAAGAGTATTTAAATAATATCTTTACAAGAAAGTGCCTATAGGGGCTTTATAGACATAAATTTACACTTATGTATAAAAAATAAACAGATTAATCAGAAAATATTCACTTTTTAAATGATCAAAACTGTAAAAAAAAACAAATAAACCGTCTTTATAAAGCAAAGAAAAACTAGTTAAAATAGAGGTACATACAAACAAACAAATTTTTCTCCAAAATACTACATCGTGGACACATTCCCACATTCCCATTCCCACTTAAATGGGCATTAATAGACACACGTGTGACACAATGCTTCTGACAGACTGATGAAATATTTACCACCAAACTTGACAAACTATAATACAACCACTAAATCAAACAATATAAATACAACCGCACCCATGAATCTTTAAAATATATCAACACTCCTGTGACCCGAATCATAACATTTCCTTACGAGCCAACATGATTACATGTGCTGTTCTGAATGTTGTAAACACTCAGAAATGCAAAGGCTAAAAACTTTCCAGGAGTCCATTACGTTGATGCTGATACTTGATGCTGATTCTGCAAGAAAATGAAAACTGTGGAAAACTTTGTTCTCTTGCTAATACATCTAGCTGTATTCACAAGGCAGGCTATTTAATTGTCTCATTGAAGAAGCAGCAACACATATAACATGCCCCGAGTCTGTTTAATGACTGTCTGATGCACGGACAAATGATTGGCCGCTTTTCATGTCAGTCAGAGGGTCTCTCAGTGTCTAAGCGGGCACGTCTTGGCCGGAATAAGCAACAAACTGGTCCAGATTTTTTGCTTAGAGTCAAAAGTCTCACTATGCAAGACAAATAAACTTCCTCTTTGAACTTCCCATCAACCGGAAAACTTCTCAGCACTTCCCCCAGACACAGATTTACATGTTCTTCTACATTAAGGATGCCCATGCACTGTACTGTGCCTAATTATCCATGATGTCCATCTGACCGATTTGAATGGCCAGACTGATGCATGCAAGCTATTATACAGCGTTGATTATTTTGTTCCAATAAAACAAGTAAGGGCGGGTCCGGGCTGGAACAATGCACATCCGGTCCCCAATCAGGCCGGTGACGACGGTTCGAGAGAGGGAGAATGACATGGAGCTGCTCTGTGTGTTTATGTTTGTGTGTTTTTCGTTCAGTTTATTATTACAACTATTATATATATATTGCCAAGCCAGTTCTCGCCTCCTCCTTGCCCCTGAACCCGCTTTACATTGGTGCCAAAACCCGGGAGGGACGAAGGATGCCCGTCGCGGAGTCCTCGACACTGCCGCCCACCCAGGGGAGCGCCACTGCCATCCTCCGGGGCACAGAGTAGCCCGACCGGCCAGACGAGGGGAACGGCCGCCGTCCGCGAGGCGAGTGGGTACTGGACTTCCCGACCGGCAGGAGCGATGGGCCCGCTGCCAGGGGCGGAGGAGTGTCCCCACGAGTCGCCGGGAACGCGGAGGTGCGTTCTGTCCGCCGGGGGTCGTAGGTCTGACTCCGGTCCGCCCGGGGAGGAGCGGCTGCCGTCCGCCTGAGAGGGTGGGGGAGTGATCGAGGACCACGTGACGGTGCATCAGAGAACCGGTGAGTGAGTTATTTTCTTCCTCTCTCTCTCTCTCTCTCTCTCTGTCACTCCGTGTTGGCCTTTGTCCTTCGCCTATTTTGTTTGTTGTTGTTTTTCAACACAGCAGTCTTCCATTGATGCGGAAAGAACCCCATCCTAAAATACTCTCTGGGCTACCATTCAGCACCACCGCATCAGCGGTATTGAATCAGCGGCATGACCAGTGTAATCCGACTCCCGAACAATTGACTCTTATGACTCAGTACTTTTGAATTAACAACAAACTGGTCAAAATGACTCACATACTCACAAGTTTGTATCAGTCAATAAACAATATTCTGCAGGGCGACCTTCATTGAAGCAGGCCTCTCTTTCATGCATTATTTGTCTCAGGACGTCCCAGCTCACTGGAGCTACTTCAACACTAACAGTCTCTGGAGTCGCACAAAGACGCGGCAGATGAATTAGACACACAAAGCCAACGCTGAGAGAGGGAACAAACCAAACCTCTCACATGTTCTCACACTGTCAGCTGCGGCGGGGCAAATCAGCTCTGTTCTGCTGAAAATTTCGGAAGTACTCAGAACACACGGTTCGGAAATGCTTGTGAACTTTCAAGAATAAATGAAAACAAGATGTTGGCGATTAAAGGAATAGTTCACACAAACATGAAAGTTCTGCCATCATTTATTCACTCTCATGTTGTTTCAACTGTACAGTCATCGTATGGAAAAGAGCTACGTGATGATTCTTCAAATACTCTTCTTTTGTGTGCCATGGAAAAGGCAAGAGCATGCAGGTTTAGAGCTGCGAGTAAATTTGACAGAATTGCCTTTATCTGGGTGAATTATTTCTTTAAAGTTACGTGTAGCTGCTGTGCTAAAACTAAGCAGCGAAAAAGAGGTTAATAGCATAACAAACTGATGAGACATAGTTTATCAGATTCCTGAGGTTTGAATGCGCACACACACACACACACACACACACAGAGAGAGAGTATCTATGTCTCAATAATCACCCATCTGGCCTACAGTCCTTCTAAATGTCCCAGAGGCCATAATTCAGTCGGGCGCATTTAAATAGCGATAAACGTGTGTGTAAGTGGCTCTTCTGCATGCTTAAATGAGGGAACTACACACTACAGTCTACTCTTGCTGCACACTACAGTCCACTCTTCCTGCACACTACAGTCTACTCTTCCTGCACACTACAGTCTACTCTTCCTGCACACTACAGTCTACTCATGCTGCACACTACAATCTACTCATGCTGCACACTACAGTCTACTCTTCCTGCACACTACAGTCTACTCATGCTGCACACTACAGTCTACTCTTGCTGCACACTACAGTCTACTCTTCCTGCACACTACAGTCTACTCTTCCTGCACACTACAGTCTACTCTTCCTGCACACTACAGTCTACTCTTCCTGCACACTACAGTCTACTCTTCCTGCACACTACAGTCCACTCTTCCTGCACACTACAGTCCACTCTTGCTGCATACTACAGTCTACTCTTCCTGCACACTACAGTCTACTCTTCCTGCACACTACAGTCTACTCTTCCTGCACACTACAGTCTACTCTTCCTGCACACTACAGTCCACTCTTGCTGCATACTACAGTCTACTCTTCCTGCACACTACAGTCTACTCTTGCTGCACACTACAGTCTACTCTTGCTGCACACTACAGTCTACTCTTCCTGCACACTACAGTCCACTCTTGCTGCACACTACAGTCTACTCTTCCTGCACACTACAGTCTACTCTTGCTGCACACTACAGTCTACTCTTCCTGCACACTACAGTCCACTCTTCCTGCACACTACAGTCTACTCTTCCTGCACACTACAGTCTACTCTTCCTGCACACTACAGTCTACTCTTCCTGCACACTACAGTCTACTCTTCCTGCACACTACAGTCTACTCTTCCTGCACACTACAGTCTACTCTTGCTGCACACTACAGTCTACTCTTGCTGCACACTACAGTCTACTCTTGCTGCATACTACAGTCCACTCTTGCTGCACACTACAGTCCACTCTTGCAGCACACTACAGTCTACTCTTCCTGCACACTACAGTCTACTCTTGCTGCACACTACAGTCCACTCTTGCAGCACACTACAGTCTACTCTTGCTGCACACTACAGTCTACTCTTGCTGCACACTACAGTCTACTCTTCCTGCATACTATAGTCTACTCTTGCTGCACACTACAGTCTACTCTTGCTGCACACTACAGTCTACTCATGCTGCACACTACAGTCTACTCTTCCTGCACACTACAGTCTACTCATGCTGCACACTACAGTCTACTCTTCCTGCACACTACAGTCTACTCTTGCTGCACATTTTAGTCTACTCATGCTGCACACTATAGTCTACTCATGCTGCACACTACAGTCTACTCATGCTGCACACTACAGTCTACTCATGCTGCACACTACAGTCTACTCATGCTGCACACTACAGTCTACTCTTCCTGCACACTATAGTCTACTCATGCTGCACACTACAGTCCACTCTTGCTGCACACTACAGTCTACTCTTGCTGCACACTACAGTCTACTCTTGCTGCACACTACAGTCCACTCTTGCTGCACATTACAGTCTACTCTTCCTGCACACTACAGTCTACTCTTGCTGCACACTACAGTCTACTCTTGCTGCACACTACAGTCTACTCTTGCTGCACACTACAGTCTACTCTTGCTGCACACTACAGTCTACTCATGCTGCACACTACAGTCTACTCTTCCTGCACACTACAGTCTACTCTTGCTGCACACTACAGTCTACTCATGCTGCACACTACAGTCTACTCTTGCTGCACACTACAGTCTACTCATGCTGCACACTACAGTCTACTCATGCTGCACACTACAGTCTACTCTTCCTGCACACTACAGTCTACTCTTCCTGCACACTACAGTCTACTCATGCTGCACACTACAGTCTACTCATGCTGCACACTACAGTCCACTCTTGCTGCACACTACAGTCTACTCATGCTGCACACTACAGTTTACTCATGCTGCACACTACAGTCTACTCATGCTGCACACTACAGTCTACTCTTCCTGCACACTACAGTCTACTCTTCCTGCACACTACAGTCTACTCTTCCTGCACACTACAGTCTACTCTTGCTGCACACTACAGTCTACTCATGCTGCACACTACAGTCTACTCATGCTGCACACTACAGTCTACTCATGCTGCACACTACAGTCTACTCTTCCTGCACACTACAGTCTACTCATGCTGCACACTACAGTCTACTCTTCCTGCACACTACAGTCTACTCATGCTGCACACTACAGTCTACTCATGCTGCACACTACAGTCTACTCATGCTGCACACTACAGTCTACTCTTCCTGCACACTACAGTCTACTCTTCCTGCACATTACAGTCTACTCATGCTGCACACTACAGTCTACTCATGCTGCACACTACAGTCTACTCATGCTGCACACTACAGTCTACTCTTCCTGCACACTACAGTCTACTCATGCTGCACACTACAGTCTACTCTTGCTGCACACTACAGTCTACTCTTCCTGCACACTACAGTCTACTCTTCCTGCACACTACAGTCTACTCTTCCTGCACATTACAGTCTACTCATGCTGCACACTACAGTCTACTCATGCTGCACACTACAGTCTACTCATGCTGCACACTACAGTCTACTCTTCCTGCACACTACAGTCTACTCATGCTGCACACTACAGTCTACTCATGCTGCACACTACAGTCTACTCATGCTGCACACTACAGTCTACTCTTCCTGCACACTACAGTCTACTCTTCCTGCACACTACAGTCTACTCTTCCTGCACACTACAGTCTACTCTTCCTGCACACTACAGTCTACTCTTCCTGCACACTACAGTCTACTCTTGCTGCACACTACAGTCTACTCTTGCTGCACACTACAGTCTACTCTTGCTGCACACTACAGTCTACTCTTCCTGCACACTACAGTCTACTCTTGCTGCACACTACAGTCTACTCTTCCTGCACACTACAGTCTACTCTTCCTGCACACTACAGTCTACTCATGCTGCACACTACAGTCTACTCTTGCTGCACACTACAGTCTACTCTTGCTGCACACTACAGTCTACTCTTGCTGCACACTACAGTCTACTCTTCCTGCACACTACAGTCTACTCTTCCTGCACACTACAGTCTACTCTTCCTGCACACTACAGTCTACTCATGCTGCACACTACAGTCTACTCTTCCTGCACACTACAGTCTACTCTTCCTGCACACTACAGTCTACTCTTGCTGCACACTACAGTCTACTCTTGCTGCACACTACAGTCTACTCTTCCTGCACACTACAGTCTACTCTTCCTGCACACTACAGTCTACTCTTGCTGCACACTACAGTCTACTCTTCCTGCACACTACAGTCTACTCATGCTGCACACTACAGTCTACTCTTGCTGCACACTACAGTCTACTCTTCCTGCACACTACAGTCTACTCTTCCTGCACACTACAGTCTACTCTTCCTGCACACTACAGTCTACTCATGCTGCACACTACAGTCTACTCATGCTGCACACTACAGTCTACTCTTCCTGCACACTACAGTCTACTCATGCTGCACACTACAGTCTACTCATGCTGCACACTACAGTCTACTCATGCTGCACACTACAGTCTACTCATGCTGCACACTACAGTCTACTCATGCTGCACACTACAGTCTACTCTTCCTGCACACTACAGTCTACTCTTCCTGCACACTACAGTCTACTCTTCCTGCACACTACAGTCTACTCTTGCTGCACACTACAGTCTACTCATGCTGCACACTACAGTCTACTCTTCCTGCACACTACAGTCTACTCTTCCTGCACACTACAGTCTACTCTTGCTGCACACTACAGTCTACTCTTGCTGCACACTACAGTCTACTCTTGCTGCACACTACAGTCTACTCTTGCTGCACACTACAGTCCACTCTTGCTGCACACTACAGTCTACTCTTGCTGCACACTACAGTCTACTCTTCCTGCACACTACAGTCTACTCTTCCTGCACACTACAGTCTACTCTTCCTGCACACTACAGTCTACTCTTGCTGCACACTACAGTCTACTCATGCTGCACACTACAGTCTACTCTTCCTGCACACTACAGTCTACTCTTCCTGCACACTACAGTCTACTCTTGCTGCACACTACAGTCCACTCTTGCTGCACACTACAGTCTACTATTGTTTAATAAAGGTTTCGCTCGTTGTGCTATTTTATATGCATATGATGTGAGTGAAATCCCTTTAGTTATAATCCATAATCTCACTTAGAAGCCCAGTTACCTCTCCAGATGTATGCTGGCTCCTAGCAAAACTGTGTTAAATACATAGAAACACACAGACTTCGCAAAGAAAGAACGAACTAATTATTTCTCAAAAAGTTGTCGCGCGTCCTTTTGCACAGTTCAGGTAAACTGTCACAGTCTGAGGAGGGAGGAAAGCGTCCATAAATGGTTAAACTGTAAAACTAAAGCGTGAAGGACATTTAATAACGTCGGTTTGTAAGTGTACATACCCATTTCCAAGCGTCCCAGGACTTCTGCTGCAGTCGCATCAACTGTGGAGAGTTAAACGGGAACGGTTATTCCGCGAGCTCTGACTGCAGGATCTGCACGGGCACGTGACGTCAGCAGCAGGGATTAACCGCCCCTTCAGACAGGAACGCCCCCTTTATCCGTTATGTGCTAGAATAACAATAATAATCATAATCATAATAATAATAATAATAGATTATTGTGTATGTTGTTGTTGATATTATTCTGTATCAAATCAATCAAATTAATTAAATAAAATTAAGTTAAATTACAACTGATGAAGTGCAATTTAGTTTGCGAGCTAAAATTAATTTGATTAAAATTAGCTAAAATTTATTTGTTAATCAATAATTAAAAACAATAATAAGCATACTCAATTAAAATATGATTTAATGTGAAGTCAAAGATTTATTTTCATTTTCAAATTAAAGTACGTTTATGTGTATAAACACCAACAGTTTGCCACGATAAAATGTGTATTTACATTTTTACGTGAATTATTACTTTTATTATTTATATTATCACAATCACTATCATAATTTTTATTAAGATTTTTGATGTTCCAGTGTAGTGCTACGTACACTAAAAATAACATATATTTTTTTTTATTTATTTATTAAGATTAATAGAAATAGAAATCAAACTAAATAAGTTTTATTAATTTAACTAATAAGTAAATAAATGACACAATTCAATTTGATGGAATTTTATTATGCAATTGAAATGTGTAAATTTTAAAAATAGGATTTTTTTTTTTAAGTGTCTACAAAAACACAACAAATGGTTTGATAAAATATGCTGAAAAGTGTCTGGTTCAGTTGGCATAAGTAATTTTGGATTAAATGTTACCTGTATTTTATGTACTTTATTATTGACAACAATACAATAAGTAAAGTTGAGCTGTGATCTCATCCCTGTTCCCGGGACATTACAGTCAGATTCAAGCTTTTCAGTTCAGTGCTCTATGATCCAGCAAACTGCCATTTGGTATCCAAGGAGCCTGAAATCCCCAAACTGCAACTCCTTTCAGGAGATGCCAAATGGCTTTAGTGAATGGAAAATCTAAGAATCAGAGAAAGTGAAGGCAGGATTCCCAGGAACAGTTTTTGCAGGGTCTCAATTTTTTTTGAAAGCCTGTGCAACATGAACCTCTCAAAGACAAACTGCTAGATTAAATAGCATTAACAACCAATGAACATCTGTGAATGGTGCATGCATGCTATCATAAATATTGCAACTTGCAGTAAATCATTTGCATTTGTTCTCAAAATGACTCCCAGAAGCTGACAGATGGAAAACAGTTCTGCAAAAAGTACAAAACATCATATAAATAGCTTTTGGTAGAGCCAAATATGGTCAAAAGCACATGTTATGTCACATATTTATATAGAGAGATGCATAAAGTATCCTTTGTATATCAAATCTTACTGTCTCCAGAGAAGTCCATATTTTTGGACAGCAACATTTCATATATAAGCAGATACATATCGCCACCTACTGGGCAGAGAGGAGAATTTATGGTAAAAAATGACTTAATTATTGATCTGTTTCTCTCACACACCTATCATATCACTTCTGAAGACATGGATTAACCAACTGGAGTCATATGTGAAAGTGAAAGTGTAGATTTATAGTAGAAAATGACTTAAATATTGATCTGTTTCTCACCCACACCTATCATATCACTTCTGAAGACATGGATTAAACCACTGGAGTTGTATGTGTATGTGAAAGTGAAAGTGTAGATTTATAGTAGAAAATGACTTAAATATTGATCTGTTTCTCACCCACACCTATCATATCACTTCTGAAGACATGGATTAAACCACTGGAGTTGTATGTGTATGTGAAAGTGAAAGTGTAGATTTATAGTAGAAAATGACTTAAATATTGATCTGTTTCTCACCCACACCTATCATATCTCTTCTGAAGACATGGATTAAACCACTGGAGTTGTATGTGAAAGTGAAAGTGTAGATTTATAGTAGAAAATGACTTAAATATTGATCTGTTTCTCACCTACACCTATCATATCACTTCTGAAGACATGGATTAAACCACTGGAGTTGTGTGGATTACTTTTATGCTGCCTTTATGTGCTTTTTGGGGCTTCAAAGTTCTGGTCACCATTCACTTGCATTGTATGGACCTACAGAGCTGAAATATTGTTCTAAAAATCTACATTTGTGTTCTGCTGATGAAAGAAAGTCACACACATCTGGGACAGCATGAGGGTGAGTAAATGATGAGATCATTTTTGGATACCCATTTGAAGCACTTCTATTGTTTGTTTGTTGTTGTTGTTGTTGTTGTTTTTTATTGTTATTTTCTCCCTAATCTGGAACGCCCAATTCCCAATGCACTGTAAGTCCTCGTGGTGTTGTAGTGACTCGCCCCAATCCGGGTGGCGGAGCACGAATCTCAGCTGCCTCCGCGTCTGAAACCGTCAATCTGCGCATCTCATCACGTGACTTGTTGAACGCGTTACCGCAGAGACGTAGTGCCATACCTGTCAACACTCCTGTTTTTCCCGGGAGTCTCCTGTATTTCACACCCATCTCCTGCCCCCCTCCCGTTTTGTTATTTCTCCCGGGAAACTCCCATAATTTGTATGGCCCAAACCTCATTATATGAATAATCACATCAATATACGGGCCAATTTGGTTGCTAAGGAGACCCGACTGGAGTCACTCAGCACGCCCTGGACTCAAACTCACGACTCCAGGTGAGATACCCAGACCCCCCACAGCTCCTCTATCGTTGAGGGCAATGAGAGGGTTTGGTTCTCTCCAAAACTCATTGAACTGAATTCCTTGTAGATAAGACGTTCCACAGGTGGGTTCAAACTTCACATCCAAAGGAAAAGTGCAGCAACAGTTGACAGTTGTTGAGAGCGCCGTAAGATACAATCCTTCAGAGAGTCTAAATGATGTGATTGCATTGATCACATGAGTTTAAAACATCACCATATTTGCCTCTTTGGGATTTTCTCAGTCGTTGCTTTAGATTCTGACACGCAGCAGCTTGTTCTGTCTGTCTTTTACTGAATGCATCTATTATAAAGTCTGTTTTTATATTATTTACATTTAAAAAGTTGAGGAAGACACAAACATCACCTTCATAAACAGCTTTTCTTTTTAGAGTCTAAAACTCATATGATAATCCAAATGAATGACAAATAGAGTTAATAAGGAATACAGATTTCATCAGTGCCTCTGGATGATACTTTGTTTCACTGAAGCCCGATTCCACAGTCTGAAATAGAGTTATAATAGAAACTATAATCGTGTTTCTTCAACTTCAGGCACTTTTATAACTGTGAACTTCTAGAAAGAACATTACACGATTCAATTTGATGTCATTGTGTTATGAAATTGAAATCTTTTTAAACAAATTTGTTGTCTTATTGCATAGTTTTGTGATATTATGTTGCTCGAAATAAATCAAATAATAATAATAAAAAAAAATCTGTAAATCATCAAAAATGAATTTCCAGCACATCTCAATGAAAAAAATACACAGAGAAAAACACAACACATACACATCAAACTAAATTACACACACACACACACACACACTCACTCATATACACACAGACTCACACACTCTCTCACTCTCAAACACAAACACACACACACACACACTTTATTATTGCTCTTCAAAATCACAAAAGTGACCGATTATGGTTTCAAAACGGCAGATTTCTCTGAAAGGTGAGGAGCTTGCATCCCTGAAAGTATCATTTGTTTTCATACATTTATTTATTTAGTGGAATTTTATAATTTTCCACGGCACACTAGTGTGCGGCACGGCGGTTGGGAAACACTGGCATAAATGACATACTGCACAATTTGGGGAAGGAAAATGTGATGATAAACAATATCACAATGCAAAATCAAACAGGCCTTAATCATGAAGCAAACAAACGTTTTTATTGATTTTTGTTTATTACTTTGGACTGGAAATGTTATGAGATTCACCTCCATATACTGTAAGATTGGATTCTTCTACTGTATTTAATCTGCCACGACAATGATTTTATTAAGTGAAGTAGAAAAATCAGTTTCAGTCACCAGTTCACACTTTATTTGTTTGTTTTCTGGTAATGCTGTGGCATATTTGGATGTCGACAAATGAACCCATTTGAAAGGCATGTTGATCATTGTGCACCAGACATCTGTTTGGTTTGACCTGTGAAGTAAAACAGATGATATGATTAGGAAATCTCCATCTCCACATACTGTAACTTAATGCATTCCAGTCCTTTGGATTCTATCGTCTCACACTTCTTCTATCACCTGTGAGTAAATCTCCTGATCTCATGAGTGATCTGTGACGGGCTGCAGTTTCATCCATCTCACAGCAGATGTCAGCGTGTGCTGCTGAGTGGAGAACTGATACGCTTTTAGGTTATAGTGGTCCAGTCAGCACTTCTCCATCTCTCTGTCCACCTGTAAGGGGTGTATCACCTCAGTCTATGATTGACTCTCCAAAAATGTGTGTCTTACAGAAAGACACATTCATACCTGTTTATATGTCATTATGTAGAGAACTTAAACCGCAATGATGGAATGAGTTGCTCAGAATGAGCCAGTCTGAATGTAACCCGTCCTGCTCCACACGCTCCGAGCGGGATTCGAACCGGTGATGCCCAGCATGGGAGGCGGGCATGCTAGTGAGGAGGCTTAAAGCTACAGCTCATAGTGCACCTCTTATGGAGAGTGAAATATACACATACCAAGTACTGCCGCACCCTACACGAATACAGTCTGCGTAGGGCACCAACTCCTTAGGGGGGCACCATCTTACCAGTGGCGGAGTTAGGGGGTGGCAAGGGGTGGCCGTGGCAACCATGGACCGAAGGCCACCCCATTGGCCACCCCACTCGCAATTGCTGTTTTAGTCATTTTTAAGGTCATTTTTTTGGCACAATTTGGTTCTTTAGAGGTGAAATCATCTCTGTACAAATGTACAAACTTAACATGTGCGCACACCAAGGTCACCGCACCTCCACGTCCCGGGTCCTCCCGCTTTTTTCGTTTAAACATGTGTTGGATGGATGTCTTTGATGTTGCATCATGTCCAGTTTTTTTGCATGGGAATGGAACGTTTTATGTATGTTAATGTAACAACATTTTAGATGCGCTACAACAACTGTGTGTGTTGTATAATTTCACACAAATCACAACCACAATGGCTGATTATGATTTTATGAACGCATTACTCACACACTGCTATGTTATAATATCCATAACGATACATTTGAACATTTGTATGTTACAAATACAGAATCACCTACATTTACACACTCATTCAAATGTGATTATTTTGCACGATCGCTCACCTGATATAGACCAACTCAAGACCAGTTAAACACGCACGCTGACCCATGAGGAGAGAGAGTCATAGAAGCGACACACAATGGTCTGCACTTATATAGTGCTTTTTTAACTTAGTATTCAAAGCGCTTTACACTGTGTCTCATTCACCCATTCACACACACACACAGTCATACACACACTACACACACACAGTCATACACACACTACACACACACACACACACAGTCATACACACACTACACACACACACACACAGTCATACACACACTACACACACACATACACACACACACAGTCATACACACACTACACACACACACACACACACACACACACACACACAGTCATACACACACTACACACACACACTCACAGTCATACACACACTACATACACACACACAGTCATACACACACACACACTCACTCACACACACACAAACACTAATACTCACACAGTCATACACACACACACACACACACACACTCACACACACTCTCACACACACACACACAAACACTAATACTCACACACATACACACACACAGTCATACACACACACACATACACACACTACACACACACACACACACACACAGTCATACACACACTACACACACACACACAGTCATACACACACTACACACACACACACACACACAGTCATACACACACTACACACACACACACAGTCATACACACACTACACACACACACACAGTCATACACACAGTCATACACACACTACACACACACAGTCATACACACACACATACACACTCACACACTCACACACATACACACTCACACACTCACACACACACTCACTCTCACACACATACACACACACACACACACACACACACACACACACACACCAATGTTGGCAGAGCTGCATGTAAGGTGCCAGTCTGCCATTGGGAGCAACTTGGGGTTCAGTGTCTTGCCCAAGGACACTTCGGCATGTGGAGTCATGTGGGCCGGGAATCAAACCACCAATCCTGCGATTAGTGGCCGACCCGCTCTACCACCTGTGCCACAGCCCGCCCCAAATGACGTGGTCGCTTCAGAAAATGTGCATTAGGTTTTCAAACCTCCATCTAACATTCCCCTTAAAAACAGCACCATTTCAATTGTTTTTGGCGCCCCCCACTGGACATTTCACTGGGAAACTGCATTCAAACGTGAAATGAAGCACGTAATTTAATTCTGCAAAAAATTTTGCCATGGTCAAGTAATGTTCATGAGATCAGGCTGTGTTTCAGACAACGTGCCAGTCAAAAAAGACCTCGAGACACCTGCATTCTAACAGTGTATATTCAACAGAATTCCCCTTCGATGTCTCATTCGCTCTGATGACTACTCGTATATTTGCTAAGGTCAGTTTGGACATTTTTGGCTCTCGCGTGTCACATAATTTAGTTTTTCTCCCCTTTTCCTCCCCAGTTCGGAACGCCCAATTCCCAATGCGCTCCAGTAGTGTAGTGACTCGCCTCAATCCGGGTGGAAGAGGACGAATCTCAGTTACCTCCACGTCTGAGACCGTCAATCCGCGCATCTTATCAAGTGACTTGAGTGTGTTACCACGGAGACGTAGCGTGTGTGGAGGCTTCACGCTATTCTCCGCAGCATCCACGCACAACTCACCACACGCCCCACCGAGAGCGAGAACCACATTATAGTGACCACGAGGAGGTTACCACATGTGACTCTACCCTCCCTAGCAACCGGGACAATTTGGTTACCCCATGTGACTCTACCCTCCCTAGCAACCGGGACTATTTGGTTACCCCATGTGACTCTACCCTCCCTAGCAACCGGGACTATTTGGTTACCCCATGTGACTCTACCCTCCCTAGCAACTGGGCCAATTTGGTTACCCCATGTGACTCTACCCTCCCTAGCAACCGGGACAATTTGGTTACCCCATGTGACTCTACCCTCCCTAGCAACCGGGCCAATTTGGTTACCCCATGTGACTCTACCCTCCCTAGCAACTGGGCCAATTTGGTTACCCCATGTGACTCTACCCTCCCTAGCAACTGGGCCAATTTGGTTACCCCATGTGACTCTACCCTCCCTAGCAACCGGGACTATTTGGTTACCCCATGTGACTCTACCCTCCCTAGCAACCGGGACTATTTGGTTACCCCATGTGACTCTACCCTCCCTAGCAACTGGGCCAATTTGGTTACCCCATGTGACTCTACCCTCCCTAGCAACCGGGCCAATTTGGTTACCCCATGTGACTCTACCCTCCCTAGCAACCGGGACTATTTGGTTACCCCATGTGACTCTACCCTCCCTAGCAACCGGGCCAATTTGGTTACCCCATGTGACTCTACCCTCCCTAGCAACCGGGCCAATTTGGTTACCCCATGTGACTCTACCCTCCCTAGCAACCGGGCCAATTTGGTTACCCCATGTGACTCTACCCACCCTAGCAACCGGGCCAATTCGGTTACCCCATGTGACTCTACCCTCCCTAGCAACCGGGCCAATTTGGTTACCCCATGTGACTCTACCCTCCCTAGCAACCGGGCCAATTTGGTTGCTAAGGAGACCTGACTGGAGTCACTCAGCACGTCCTGGATTCAAACTCACGACTCCAGGTGTGATAGTCAGCGCCAATACTCGCTGAGATACCCAGTCCACCGCATGTGACATCACTGATCGTGAGGTTCCTGGATTGAACTTTATGAAGTGTAAATGAGCTTTCAGAGCTGCGTCAGAGGGGAAGACAATCCGCAAATGAGGACTTCAGTTTCGGTTTGTTCCTCACACAAAGCTCTTATGAAATCTGATGACAGCAACATAATTGGATCACTTTCCAATTCTTATTTAGATTTTATCCACTCAAGTAAATAGAGACCGCACATCTGGTCACGTGCCAACTTTCTGAAGCGTTCTCTCACATTCTCTGACATTCACCGCGCGTGTTGGAGGGCGTTCTCCGTTGAACATGGCACCAACTTTAAAAGATGCTTTTATCATCAGAGGAGACCATACAACATGCCAGCTCCCTTATCAGTGTGTCTCGCTGATGTTGCCATGGTAACGCTGTTTACACCCTGCTGGTGTTCTAAAAATGGCACACGGATGATGGCACAGACAGACCATAGGTAGTGTAATGTGAAATGAGATGCCCTATCCTCTTAATAATGACAAAGGAACATTATGAAAACATTCGTTCTTTGGAATCAGGAGGTGAAAAGCTGTTTATCATAAAAGTTTGGCTGATTCTGGACACGCTGGGTAATTAATGTCTACAGCTGTAGCAAACTCACCACTTTCATTACTGTCTTTATTATTGGGAGTCCATTCGAGCTGTTTTAGGATCGCCAGAGCTTCGTAAAGGAGCTTTGCTATATTAATTGCTTAAGAGCCCACAGAATGAATATTCAGGGAATGCTCTGATGTAATCAGTACACCCCATAATAATGTCAAATACAATATGTGCTTGTAAAAGGATGGTGATAGTGATGTAAATGTAGTGGCATTGGCTTACACTGAACACAACACTGTGGTAGATGCACACAGGACTGTCTGTCTAAAGCCTTCGCCAGTCCTTCAAGCTTTTAGAAGCATCGTATGTTGCCACGGCAACCTGCGGGAGAGGAAATTAAACAAGAACAAGGGATTAAGAGGACCGTCCGACCCAGGGAGTGCGCGCGCGCACACACACACACACACACACACACACACACACACATGCACGTACACACACACACTAAACACACACACACACTACACACACACACATGCACGCATACATGCACGTACACACACACACAACACACACACGCGCACGTACACACACACGCACGTACACACACACGCATGCACATACACACACACACGCATGCACGTACACACACACATACACACACACACATGTGCATGTAGGTACACACACACACACACACACACACACACATGTGCATGTAGGTACACACACACACGTGCATGTAGGTATACACACACACACACACACACACGTGCATGTAGGTACACACACACACACACACACACATGTGCATGTAGGTACACACACACACACACACATGTGCATGTAGGTACACACACACACACACACACACATGTGCATGTAGGTACACACACACACACACACATGTGCATGTAGGTACACACACACACACACACACACACACGTGCATGTAGGTACACACACACACACACACACACACATGTGCATGTAGGTACACACACACACACACACACGTGCATGTAGGTACACACACACACACACACACACACACAGAATAATGTTTTTAAGTGAAGCTCAAAGTAAATATTTTGCATGACCTGAATTGCCAAATCTCTCGTGCATAACTGCAGCCTGACGTCTTTAATAGCAGCACAAATTCAGATTCTTCTTCAATGGACCCTTCGCAAAGTCTCACCTTAAAAAACATGACGTTTGTGTGTTTGGACACACACTTTAAGAAATCCTGTTCAATTTGCCATAAATAATGTCCAGGACAAATGACGGTCAATTAAACCACATAAAATGTAAAATAAAACACCCCGATTTAAATTATTGATATCAAAAATAAGAAGAAACATTAATATTTGAATATAATCAAATGTGTTATTGAAAAGTGCATGTTTTGTCTTGTCAAACATACATCTTGTTAAACTATAAGCTAATTAGTCGTTTTTTACATCTAAAAAAAATAAGTTTTATTACATATATTGTCTTGTTGAACATATAATATACATTTACACCATTAACTATAAGGTAAATCATATCTAAAAACTATTTATTTGTAACATGTCACTTTAAAACTACATGTATTATCTTTCACCGTTGCTATAAAGTAATTGAACATTTTGACATCTAAAAACTTTGCAATACTTTTTACATTCTTTCCCATTAAAATAGAGGTTTTAAACTGAATTTGAAGTCTTGATGATGCACACGCTATATTCTCTGCTTTTCCAAATGTGTAAATAAATGTGCATTATGTGGATTAAACGACGTGTTAGCCTCATTCCCTAATAAACGTGTAGAACAGCAGTAATTCTGCCGTTCAGTATCATTGAAAGTATCTATGATGATATAAAACTGCCATTTATCTGTTCTCTGTCGATGTTTCTCATTATTCTCAGTGCTGGAGGCCTTCAAGAGTGATTTTACAATCGGCAATGAAGATAACGGATCATTTCAAAGACAGAGACTTCACAGCGGGACACACTATTGCTTTATCAACATTATAATTACAGGCTTGAATTGTTTAATTGAGATATTAATTACATTCTTTGCCGTGTTTGAACTTGCCACATTTCTTTATGAGCAGAAAATGAACAAAGAGGAAAGAAAGTTCCACGGTATCCATGACGACAGACTACAAACATCCCAGCACATTCAGCGGTAGTTCACTGATGACAGGAGGACATTTTTAAAAAAAAAAAAAAAAAACACTTTTAATTAAGATACATTTTTTGGGTCATGCCTTTTCGTTAAAAAAACAACAATTAAAGGAATAGTTCATTCTGTCATTATTTACTCACCCTCGTGTTATTCCGACCGTACATGCTGTTATTTTGTCTGCAAAACACAAAAAGAGAAACTGAAAGATTCTTCAGAAATTCTTCAGGCGTCTGAGACCGTCAATTCGCGCATCTTATCACGTGACTTGTTGAGCACGTTACCATGGAGACGTAGTGAGTGTGGAGGCTTCACGCTATTCTCCGCGACATCCACACACGACTCACCACACGCCCCACCGAGAGCGAGAACCACATTATAGTGACCACAAGGAGGTTACCTCATGTGACTCTACCCTCCCTAGCAACCGGCCAATTTGGTTACCCCATGTGACTCTACCCTCCCTAGCAACCGGCCAATTTGGTTACCCCATGTGACTGTAACCTCCCTAGCAACTGGGACAATTTGGTTACCCCATGTGACTCTACCCTCCCTAGCAACCTGGGCCAATTTGGTTAGCCCATGTGACTCTACCCTCCCTAGCAACCGGGCCAATTTGGTTACCCCATGTGACTCTACCCACCCTAGCAACCGGGCCAATTTGGTTACCCCATGTGACTCTACCCTCCCTAGCAACCGGGTCAATTTGGTTGCTAAGGAGACCTGACTGGAGTCACTCAACCTCACGACTCCAGGTGTGATAGTCAGCATCAATACTCGCTGAGATACCCAGACCCCCCCCATGGTTTACTTTATTGAACGTGTAGTCAGTAGTGGTGTACTTCACTCAATAATTCAAGGCATCGGTTCAATCCAAACATCAGAAACATCCACTGCTGAACCCTCACTTCAACTGCTATAAGTGAAGTCACATGCTTTATTTATAGAGGTAAAACTGCTCTCTCTCTCTCTCTCTCTCCCATCAAAACTGCACATTAAACACTTCCACAGAATTCCACCTCTGACAACATTCCCTTTTACTGCTGCCGAAATCTCCAAGACATCAATTCAAGACACGGTTTGTTCCAGTGACGCAGTCACACACAACATCCAGTCTGTTGTCAGGACAATTCTCCATCCAAACACTTTTCAATCAACAACATTTGTGGCAGGATGTTGAATCCCACTCTCTTTTCTCTCAGACACTTCCAATGCAAGTCAATGGGGTTTAATCTGTGTGTGTGTGTGTGTGTGTGTGAGACACTTTCAATGCAAGTCAATGGGGTTCAATCTGTAAACATTCAAATATATAATATATATATTGTGTATAGACACGAGACATGAACAATATGTGTGTGAACATGATTAAATCACTCACTAACTGCATCTGTGTGACGATATAGATGATTTTACAACTCTGTTGCCATGGCGACATATCGCCTTCATCCCTCAAACTCAAAAACAACTGCAAATATGATGATTTAAACAACTTAACAGCTCATATAACACACGAGTTTTAACAGAATAATTAATGTAAGTGCTTTTATAAAATTATAAGCGTCACATTTCTGACTTTAAACCTCCAAAAATGGCCCCCATTGACTTCTAGGGAAGTGGCTCACTGGAACACACATTTGTTCTTTTTTAAAGAAAAGGAGGAACGAGTCGAAATACATTTTTGTGTTAATCAATATTATGCCACAAATGCTGTTGATTGATCTTAACTTGCATTGAACCCGGAATATTCCTTGAATTGTTTTACAACAGCATATAGAAGTCAATTAATTCATTGCTGCATTGATTACAATTTTTGCACTCAACAACATCGCCAAATTAATTTTAGCATATGAGTTTTGCCTTTAAACAAATGATTTCCAAGGAGACCAAGGATGTAAACAGCTCTATTTATCTATTTACTCTATTTATTTGTAAACAGCTTCTATTTTCATCACAGTGTCTAAAAATGTGCCGGTCCTGCATGAGACTCTGTCCATTGGTGCATTTCTCGCTGTTTTATCAGACATCCAGCACATGGAGTGGTGGTGGCATAGTGGGCTAAAGCATATAACTGGTAATCAGGAGGTTGCTGGTTTGATCCCCACAGCCACCACCATTGTGTCCTTGAGCAAGACACTTAACTCCAGGTTGCTCTGGGGGGATTGTCCCTGTAATAAGTGCACTGTAAGTCACTTTGGTGGTGGTGTAGTGGGCTAAAGCACATAACTGGTAATCAGGAGGTTGCTGGTTTGAGCCCCACAGTCACCACCATTGTGTCCTTGAGTAAGACACTTAACTCCAGGTTGTTCCGGGGGGATTGTCCCTGTAATAAGTGCACTGTAAGTCACTTTGGTGGTGGTGTAGTGGGCTAAAGCACATAACTGGTAATCAGGAGGTTGCTGGTTTGATCCCCACAGTCACCACCATTGTGTCCTTGAGTAAGACACTTAACTCCAGGTTGCTCCGGGGGGATTGTCCCTGTAATAAGTGCACTGTAAGTCACTTTGGATAAAAGCGTCTGCCAAATGCAGAAATGTAAACTCCTCAACTTGCCTGCGCCATTTTCACTAATTACAAAACAAACACGAAGTTTAAAAATGCACAATTGTCCTGATCGGATGGTTCGTTGGGTCCCAGACCTCTAGCACAGACTCCTTTTATGGCACTTTTAATGTTGATTTTTGGAGCTTGACAGACATGGTCACGATGAACAGAGCTACATGAAGATTTTTTCTTAAAACTGCGTTACACAGCATATGGGTTTGGAACGACACGAGCGTGAATAAATAATGAATTAGCATTTTTGGCACTGTTCCTTTAACTATGAGTTGTGCATGCGCCAATAGCTCAAAACACCATCTCTGATTCTCACCGGTCTTTAATGGGACATATTTACCCGTTTCTCCTGACAGATGACATCATGCGTAACAATCAGCTGCATCCGCTTACGCCACGTTCCATCATCGTGCGTGTATACATGCACGCCAACATGCTGATAACTCCCAAAAATCTGCTTATTTAAAAACTCAGACGAAGCAAGAAATCCACGTTTACCAGACATTTGAAACTGCACAGAGGCACAAACACCATATATGCAATACATAGGGGCGGCATGTAAATGGGGGCATGAGCGGCTCACTAAAGGTGTTGCAATTGGCCACCTCGACCCCTCACCCCTTATATGGGCTTATAATGGATGACATATACATTTTGAGGATTCTACATAATGCTTAAGCCATTGAGCAATTGTTGTGACCATACTGAAGCATAATGACCAAAGTTGCACCTAGTACTGCGTCCCACCATGTGATTAGCATGCTAACGTTTCCTGCCACTAGCTAGCGCATCACTAAGAGTTTCGTCTGAGCCAACGAAGCTGTCCGAAACTTCACATCAATCGAACCAACTGTTTTGGGAAATGATTCACTATTTCGGAGCGCTCGAAATGCCGCGTGCCGAGGGATGACGATTTGCGTTTTGTTTAAAAAAAGAAATGGCTCATTTTACCCCCATCTGCGCGACCCTAACCGCCCTAATAAAAGCTAATGTGTCACACAAGACATGTGAACTTGACCTGTGCAGGTCCTTCTGTCTCTGATACTGTGACATCATCTGCTTCAGATTTAATGAGCGCATTATATAAAAAGAACAATCCACAGCTTTATTATAGATCTCCCCTATATAATTACCCGTCCCACCAGAGCAAAGGGCAACATTCACTGGATTTAATGACCAGTCAAAGGCACGCCGGAGGATTGTGAAGAGACCCGCTGGCCTCACTTGCATTCGTTTAAGAGCCTGAATTACAGCAATAGTTTTACCTTTTGAGTTCTTTTGTCACTCTTTTAACTACTCGTCCTCAAACCAGTTTACCTCCGTTTATCTGTGGGACACTAAAGGAGAATTAGGAAGAATCTGGATACAAATCAGTTAATAGTGACCATAACTGAGGGCAGAAATACTCCACAAAGGGGGGTAAATAGTGACAGAATGGTCACGTTTAGGTTTATTGGAGGTAATGGGCATTCTGTGGACTGTCGATGTGATTTTTAGGTCAGACGGTGTTTGCTTTAAAGATGTTGAAGGAAATGAGTTTCGACGGCATCAGAGATTTAGTGACAGTGACTGTCACTCTGGAGATCAACGAGCTTTTATTCACCGCCTGAAGCTTCACACCGAACCACACAGCGTATCACATTGTTAGTACAGTATTTCTGTCATTACGCTTGTTTCATGTTACTGAATTAATACAGAATGAGAAAGAAATCAGGTCAGTCAGTGTCAGAGTTTGGCATGACTCAATGTGTTGAACCCGTTAGTGTTTATGTATATTATTGATAATGAAGCGAAATGCCATCAAGGTTTTTATATAGACACAAAAGAGTAAAATCACAGTAACTGATATGTGTGTGTGTGTGTGTGTGTGTGCGTGTGTGTGTGATTCAGCTGTCAGTCATGCAGATGTGACCCTCTCTGTCCGTCTGTCACTCACACACTGCACTAGGCAACAAGCACAACCTTTTAGCATTTGCAATCATGTGCTAAGTGAATCTGTTTCCAAGGCAACCTGGGTTCCCGATAAACTCCCAGGAGGGATATGCTGGTGAGCCAATTGTTTATTAGTTATTTTTGATTTGGTATGAATTTGGATATGTGTGTGTGTGTGTGTGTGTGAGAGAGTATGTGAGTTTGACTGTGTATGTGTGTAGTGTGTGTGTGAGAGTATGTGACTGTGTGTGTGTGTGTGTGTGTGTGTGTGTGTGTGAGAGTATGTGACTGTGTATGTGTGTGAGAGTATGTGACTGTGTGTGTGTGTGAGAGTATGTGACTGTGTGTGTGTGTGAGAGAGTGTGTGTGTGTGTGTGTGTGTGTGTGTGTGTGTGTGTGAGAGAGAGAGAGTATGTGTGTGTGTGTCTGTGTGTGAGAGTGTGTGACTGTGTGTGTGTGTGAGAGTGTGTGTGTGACTGTATGTGTGTGAGAGTATGTGACTGTGTGTGTGTAGTGTGTGAGTGTGACTGTGTATGTGTGTAGTGTGTGTGTGTCTGTGTGTGTCTGTGTGTGTGTAGTGTGTGTGTGACTGTGTGTGTGTGTAGTGTGTGACTGTGTGTGTGTAGAGTGTGACTGTGTGTGAGTGTGACTGTGTGTGTAGTGTGTGAGTGTGACTGTGTGTGTGTAGTGTGTGAGTGTGGCTGTGTGTGTGTAGAGTGTGACTGTGTGTGTGTGTAGAGTGTGACTGTGTGTGTGCGTGTAGTGTGTGAGTGTGGCTGTGTGTGTGTAGAGTGTGACTGTGTGTGTGTGTGACTGTGTGTGTGTGTGTGT
>JAVLUX010000206.1:1442500-1470000 GCA_032164185.1 Moxostoma hubbsi
AGTAAGACACTTAACTCCAGGTTGTTCCGGGGGGATTGTCCCTGTAATAAGTGCACTGTAAGTCACTTTGGTGGTGGTGTAGTGGGCTAAAGCACATAACTGGTAATCAGAAGGTTGCTGGTTTGATCCCCACAGTCACCACCATTGTGTCCTTGAGTAAGACACATAACTCCAGGTTGCTCCGGGGGGATTGTCCCTGTAATAAGTGCACTGTAAGTCACTTTGGTGGTGGTGTAGTGGACTAAAGCACATAACTAGTTATCAGGAGGTTGCTGGTTTGATCCTCACAGTCACCACCATTGTGTCCTTGAGTAAGACACTTAACTCCAGGTTGCTCCGGGGGGATTGTCCCTGTAATAAGTGCACTGTAAGTCACTTTGGTGGTGGTGTAGTGGACTAAAGCACATAACTAGTTATCAGGAGGTTGCTGGTTTGATCCTCACAGTCACCACCATTGTGTCCTTGAGTAAGACACTTAACTCCAGGTTGCTCCGGTGGGATTGTCCCTGTAATAAGTGCACTGTAAGTCGAATAAAAGCATCTGCCAAATGCATGAATGTAAATGTACAATATGTGTGTGAACATGATTTTACTGTGATAAAATCACTTACTAACCACATCTGTGGAAAGTTATAGCCAATTTTACAACTTCGTTGCCAAGACGACATAACACTGTAAACACTTGTCATGCAGGCAAGAAAGACACCCAGGATCAGAGGAAAAGTTCACAGAATTTATTAATAACAGGAACTCAAAAGCACAGCAGGGTTGGCAAACATGGTTTGAAAGCAGATCCGTGATGAATCCTCAGCGAAGTGTGAGTTCATAGGTGTGTATGCGTCATGGCAGTGTAGAGGGTAGATCCGAGAGGAATGCTTAGATGAAGCAGGCTGGAAGGTAACTGAACTCCAGACACATGGGCAGAGACTGGCAACCAACAGAGAAATGCGAGACAGAACCAACTGAGGCAGAGAGAGAGAGGTGAGTTACTAGAACATACAACAGCACTCTAGCAAAGAACATGAAACAATGAAGGGTTTAAGTAGGCAGACAATCAACAGAGAACAGGTGCTGTCAGCATGCAAATGATTGGCATGATCAGTGTTCCCATGGGAATATTCAGAGTTCCCTTTGAAGCGCTGATCACTCGTGCGGGCAGCACCTGACATACATGAGAGCGGTGTGGGGCGGCTGTGGCTCAGGTGGTAGAGCGGGTCGGCCACTAATCGCAGGGTTGGTGGTTCGATTCCCGGCCCACATGATTCCACATGCCGAAGTGTCCTTGGGCAAGACACTGAACCCCAAGTTGCTCCCAATGGCAGACTGGCACCTTACATGCAGCTCTGCCAACATTGGTGTGTGTGTGTGTGTGTGTGTGTGTGTGTGTGTGTGTGTGTCACAGTGTAAAGCGCTTTGAAGACCACTAAGGTTAAAAAGGCGCTATATAAGTGCAGAACATTTACCATTTACATAAAGGAGAGACAACTAAAACAAACAGAACAAATCGGCAAACTCACTGGAACCATGACAACACTAAAACAATTGTACAAAATGTTGATTTAAAAAACTTTACAGCTCAAATAATACACGAGTTTTAACATAAGAATGAATGAAAGTGCCTTTAACCCCCTTCAAAAATTGGCCCCATTGACTTCCATTGTAAGTGCCTCACTGGAACCTCGATTTTTGCTTTTTTTAAAGAAAAGGAGGGACGAAATTCATTTTTGTGGTAATCAACATTATGCCACAAATGCTGTCGAATGAGCTTCACTTGTATTGAACCCGGAATATTCCTTTAAAATTTGTATTTTAACAAGTAAATACATTTTCCTCCCAAATTCTCATTACCAGAATTCATCCAGAAGTGTTATTATTATTATTATTATTAAATTCCATTGTTCCCAAAGGTAAATTCCATTAGATTCTAATAGGAAAAATACAAGTATACATTCAGGGTGGAAATACTTCCTTTATTGATGCAAAATATATTTTCTCCATGCAAATGTTTTGATTTCTAGGTCAAATATATATATATATATATGGCACATGTTCTTGACAGGTTTAGAGTCGCCCTTCTAATGCTTTCCTAATTTGTCCCCAACACAAACGCCACGGATCCGGTTAGAGGTTACAGCAGCTTTCTTTACTCTATTCTGGCACAAGGAACCTTTATTTGCTTCTTTCTCACTCAGTCTGCTGAACCTGGAAATCTCTGTTGGAAGAAATGTGTGCCTGTCAGCCAAAAGACGACGATTCTGGTTCTTCTGAGATCTAAAAATGTATTATTTGAGACTCCCTTTACGTGCACGAACCTTCTCTTTGTGTTTGTTTGTTTTGGCTGTCGGAAAGTAAAGGTAAAAATGTGGAGAGCTGAGCTTGAAGAGGAAGCCGAATCTGTCTGTCACACCTCCAGCTGTCGTCTCTATTATATATTCCCTATTAATAATGTTCCTTCCTCCAAAGTAAACGAGTGCCAGGTTTCATTCACTTGATCTATTCTAGTTGTGTTTGGCTTTGATGAGTGTTTGAGCCCTAGGAGTGATTAAAACTCAATCTTGTTATGAAATATTCATGAGGTTCAGAATATCTCAGAGGTGTTTCCAACACTCACGAGATGGTTTATTTAAAGAAACCCGAGCATGCATATAATGTAATGGCCTGTTAGAATAACTGTCAATTAACATAAGCTCTACAATATTTACAATATGTTCACAATTATGCTTTTGTCAATATACAAGTAACATTGCAACGCTTTTGAATTGATTGTGATGAATCTGCATGGCTACATTTGCTTTTGAAATTATGAAGTAACCAGCAGAATATGTTGAAAGACTGATCAGAAATGTTGAATTTAGTCTTGAATGTTCCTCTCGATCTACTGTTACAGGTCCCCCCGTTAACGTCACGTGCAATATTTTCATCAACAGCTTTGGCTCAGTGACTGAGACGACTATGGTGAGTGTTCTGATGTTCAGTCTTTCCTTTACCAATACGAGCTTACCTTTGCCTTGCAGTTAACATGAAGTTACATCCTGGTCTCATACAATCATGTTACTGTACCTGTATTCTAGCAAACCGATTGTCAGTTTCCTGGTGACATTAACATTAATGCCGTTTCAAGAACAATTCCTTTATTCACTTTCATCACGAGTGAAACTGCAGATTATCAGTGCATAAACATTTACTTTTCATCTGTTCCTCACACAATACTATCTGATGACATCTGAACACTTTCACTCTAGTGCACGACTCATTTTAACATTTGCATTATATAATCAAGCTTGTTGGAGTGTGATCATATCACTCGACTGATCGAGTGTTGCACTTGTGATGTAAAGGAGCGGGTACGAGTCCTGAAGATCACACGAGTCCACACGGGAACCCAAAGTGTCATAGAAGCACCACAAAATGACGTGATTGTGTTTTTCATCTCACATTTGCTTTTTATGACACTATCGGTCAGGTTTAGGTTTAAGGATTAGGGTCGGGAGGTCAGATTTGTTGAGCACTAACCATAAAAACCTCAACTGTCTGGGAGAAGATTTCACTCGCTTTTAGCGCCACACAGTGGACATTTCAGCTCGGAACTGCCGCGATACGTGTAATAAACCACGAATAATGTAATTTTGCAAAATTGTCGCCACAGTCACGTCATTTTTGGAAGATCAGGCTGCAAAATTGACCGTGTTTTCTTTTTGAATACATGTTCCTGGTGCTGTTGTGTTACTCAAAACAACGTTTGTCTTCATATTCGTTTATCAAAATGTCATTCCATGCTCCAAATCGAAACGACTTTACTTTTTGGCTGATGTCACCAACACTGTTCCCATCTGCACGCGTGCAGGACCAGGCACTTCTGGTGTTGCTTCCGCACAGATGGAAAAATGATCCGTGCAGATGGCGGACTGAAGTGTGTGGGAAAACTTAGAGATTTTCTTGAATCAGTGCTAAATGCATGCTCAGTGTTTCAACTGGAGTCCATGTAAATGTTCATTTTTACCAGTATGGGGCAGAAGCTTGGGAGTAAAATCTTGGTGAACAAGGTGGAAATACGTCATTAAACAACACATACCGCATTTATCATTGTGCGCAAGCGCTAATGCAGTGTCTGAAAGGTTAAAACTGCCTCATGGTCAGTGCCCGTCCCGCGAGTGATAAACAAACAATCGCTCATGTCTTCCGTGAATGCAAACAGGTGCAACAAATCAGGTACTGTATGCATCAAAATATCGGCTCTGTGCATAAGACTTTGCTGTTTAAACATACTACTGAAGCCACTGACTGCTATTTGATTGTTTGTTTGTTTTTATTAGCCTTCTATGTTCTTAGTTTAATACTTAGGCTTCTTCTTTATTATAATGGCTATACCTGAATAATTAAAAAACATGAGTCAGTGTTTACTTAGTTGAGAAACACTGAGGCAACATGCCATTGTTGTTATTTAATATGCTTATATTAACATTAATATATCAGGGAACGTAAGCAGAAAGGAGGACCCAAGTGCAGGAATGAGTAAAATAAAATACTTTTATTAAACAACTGAAACAAACAGGGAACTCAAATCTCTCACAAGGGAGAGAAAAACAAAATGAAACATAAACCAGGATGTACACAAATAACCAGACTGGAGAGAGGAACAGGACTGGAACTTGGACTGACGAGAATACTAACCAATTCTTACAAATCGACTCAAACACAAGAGGAAAGAGGTCCCAATATCTAGAGGGACAGATGCAGACAATCAACATAACAAGGACTAAACTAAGGGAGAGACAAGAGGGACTGGACAGATTTGTCGTCAGCCACGGGGAACTGGACGTCCCCATCGATGGCCACAGGGAACAGGACAAACTCAATGACTACAGGGAATAGGACAGGCTCATCGACAGCTTTAGGGAACTAGAAAGGTTCGTTGACAGCCTTAGGGAACTGGACATGCCCATCGATTACCACAGGGAACAGGACAGGCTCATCGACAGCCTTTGGGAACTAGAAAGGTTCGTCAACAGCCTTAGGGAACTAGAAAGGTTCGTCAACAGCCTTAGGGAACTAGAAAGGTCCATTGACAGCCTTAGGGAACTGAATGTCCCCATCGATGGCCACAGGGAACAGGACAAACTCAATGACTACAGGGAACAGGACAGGCTCATCGACAGCCTTAGGGAACTAGAAAGGTTCGTTGACAGCCTTAGGGAACAAGAAAGGTTCGTCGACAGCCTTAGGGAACTGGATGTGCTCATCGATGGCCACAGGGAACAGGACAAACTCAATGACTACAGGGAACAGGACAGGCTCATCGACAGCCTTAGGGAACTAGAAAGGTTCGTTGACAGCCTTAGGGAACTAGAAAGGTTCTTTGACAGCTTTAGGGAACTGGACGTGCCCATCAATGGCCACAGGGAACAGGACAGGCTCATCGACAGCCTTAGGGAACTAAAATGGTTCGTCGACAGCCTTAGGGAACTAGAAAGGTTCGTTGACAGCCTTAGGGAACTAGAATTGTTCATCGACAGCCTTAGGGAACTAGAACGGTTCGTCGACAGCCTTAGGGAACTGGATGTGCTCATCGATGGCCACAGGGAACAGGACAAAATCAATGACTACAGGGAACAGGACAGGCTCATCGACAGCCTTAGGGAACTAGAAAGTTTCGTCGACAGCCTTAGGGAAGTGGATGTGCTCATCGATGGCCACAGGGAACAGGACAAACTCAGTGACTACAGGGAACAGGACAGGTTCATCGACAGCCTTAGGGAACTAGAAAGGTTCGTTGACAGCCTTAGGGAACTGGACGTGCCCATCGATGGCCACAGGGAACAGGACAAACTCAATGACTACAGGGAACAGGACAGGCTCATCGACAGCTTTAGGGAACTAGAAAGGTTCGTCGACAGCCTTAGGTAACTAGAAAGGTTCGTTGACAGCCTTAGGGAACTGGATGTGCCCATCAATGACCACAGGGAACAGGACAGGCTCATCGACAGCCTTAGGGAACTAGAATGGTTCGTCGACAGCCTTAGGGAACTAGAAAGGTTCGTCGACAGCCTTAGGGAACAAGATTTGTTCATCGACAGCCTTAGGGAACTAGAACGGTTCGTCGACAGCCTTAGGGAACTGGATGTGCTCATCGATGGCCACAGGGAACAGGACAAACTCAATGACTACAGGGAACAGGACAGGCTCATCAATGGCCTCAGGAAACTGGACAGAGGGTGTGTTAGGACAGATGAGAATACTAACAAAATCTCACAAAACGATTCGACAAACACAAGAGGAAAGAGGGCACAATAAATAGGAGCATACATGAGGGAAAGGTGCAGACAATCAACATAGCGAGGATTAAACTAGGGTTGAGGCCAGAGGGAACGAGGGGGCAGAGTTGGGAGAACTACAGTAATTACTAGATCCTAAAGCTAACCCCAACCCTAACTTTAACCCATATTAAGTACATGTAGTTCCCTAATATTACTCAGTAATTTATTGGTTAAGTACACTGTAAGTATACTGAAAGTACACATACTATAAAATAAAGTGCAACCAAGATTTTGGTATTTTAATACACAGAAATACACTGGATCATTGCTACACAACAATAAAGGATGCATATCGCTCTGTCCCTCGAGCAGAATTCAGACTCTCCGATCACAGTCTGGTTCATCTTCTTTCGATCTAAAGGCAGAAACTAAAATCAGCTATGCCTGTAGTGAGGACTATAAAGTGCTGGACTAATGAAGCAGAGCTGGAACTACACGCCTGTTTTGACTGCACTGATTAGAGTGTTTTTGAGGCTGTAGCCACAGACCTGGACTAGCTCACAGATACTGTGACATCATATATCAGTTTCTGTGAGGATATTTGCATTCCTACTAGGACTTATTCAACATAATACAATAAGAAACCATGATTTACAGCAGAACTCAGGCAGCTTCGTCAGGCCAAAGAGGATGCTTACAGAAGTGGGGATAAAATCTTGTATTATCAGGCCAAAAACAGACTGACAAAAGAAGATCAGAGTGGGTTAAAGAAGCTACTCTGAAAAACTGAAACTATTTTCAGCCAACGACCCTGCATCAGTGTGGAGAGGCCTGAAAGTCTTCACCACCATCCCCCAACACTGTAGGGAATCAACTTGCTGATGACCTAAATGTATTTTACTGTAGATTTGAAGAGCCCAGTCTCACACCCCATACCCGCTCTGACCTTCACAGCACACAAACATTTACACCTCCTGCAACCACCCTCCTCACCTCTCCTGCTACTCTACCGGCACTTAAGATCTGTGAAATGATGTGTGCCAGGTCTTCCAGAAACAGAAGACAAGAAAAGCACAGGGCCCAGATGGTGTTTTACACAATTGTCTAAAATCCTATGCTGGCCAGCTGGCCCCATCTTCACAGAGATCTTCAACAGATCACTGGAGCAGTTTAAAGTTCCCTGCTGCTTCAAATGCTCCACAATCATCCTCATCCCAAAGAAACCCAAGATCAAAAACGTAATGACTACAGACCGTCGCTCTGATGTCTGTGGTCATGAAGTCATTTGAGAGTCTGGTGTTGGCCCACCTTAAGCACACCACTGAAACCTTTCTGGATCCCCTGCAGTTTACCTATCAAGGAAACAGGTCTGTGGATGATGCAGTCAACATGGGATTGCATTACATACTTCAATATCTAGACAGATCAGGGACTTATGCAAGGATACCATTTGTTGACTTCAGTTCACCATCAACCCCGCTCTCCTATTAACTAAATTAACCCAGCTCTCTGTTCCTGCCTCTATCTGTCAGTGGATCACTAGCTTTCTGACGGACAGGCAGCAGCTATTGAGGATGGGGAAATTCACTTCCACATGTACAATCAGCACTGGTGCCCCCTCAGGGATGTGTGCCCTCCCCACTACTCTTCTCCCTGTACACAAATGACTGCACTGCCAAGGACCCCTTTGTTAAGCTCCTGAAGTTTGCAGAAGACACTATTGTCATCGGCCTCATCCAAGAGGCCGATGAGTCTGCAAACAGAAGGGAAGTTGAACAGCATTCACACACACACACTTACACACACACTCATACACCAATGGTGGCAGAGCGGCCATACAAGGCGCTAGTCTGCCATTGGGAGCAACTTGGGGTTCAGTGTCTTGCCCAAGGACACTTCGGCATGTGGAGACATGTGGGCCGAGAATCGAACCACCAACCCTGTGATTGGCAGCCAACTCACTCTACCACCTGAGCCACAACAAGACTTCAAAGGATAGATTGGATTGCTGAGAGGATTATTGGTGCTCCCCTACCCACTGTGCTAGAACTGTACACATCTAGAATGATGAAAAGGGCAGGTAAAATAACTTTTGACCCCATTCACCCAGCACACTTTCTATTCGAACTGTTGCTCTCTGGCCGGCACTACAGAGCTCTGAGCACCAGAACCGTCAGGTTTTATCCCTCAGGCTATCCATCTCATGAACTGTTAAAACTGCCCCCAAACACTTTTCTTTTGTCAATACAACCATGTGCAATATTCAATCCATCCGTACCTACTTATCTCCATATTTCATTTATATTCTTTAACATATCCTACCTTTTCTTCAATACTTTACATCACCTGCACATAACTGTATATCTGTATATAAAATATTAGAACAACATTATTGCTCTATTGTATATTTCTCTTTTTTCATCGGTTATATCTTTTATGTCACTATATGTATATATGTTTAAATGCATATGTTTGTATGTATGTATATGCGGTTACATTTGCACTTGTGTGTGTAAGCATACTTGGCAATAAAGCTGATTCTGATATTTATTCTGTTCATGCGGCCGAAGTTAGAGGGAACATTGTTCAACAAACCCTCTTATTTTTCAATAAATAAAATATGTAGCATCCACTTTCATCTACCAAGTCCTGCCCTGCATTTTCTCCTCATTGAATATCCAGTTTCATTCGAATATAGATGTAAAATTGGGTTGCAAACCCTAAAAACGTTATCTGAAATGGCTTTGGCACCAGCTCTGTGTCTTCACCCACCACTGATTTCGTTCCAGTTGTTGTATCAAAACTATTTTCCAACATTTCTTCTCAGATTATCACCATTTTCGTAACATCATCATGTTTGTGTCTGTTGAATTTCATTAAAAGTAATTGAACATTCCCTTATTGTTTCTCATGTTCTGCACGCACATGCATTAAATTTGTTTGTTTTTCATAATTCAAATGGCGACGACCAGCAAATGATCCTCACGATTTGCTCTCAGGCCTACCATTCAGATTGATTATTCTGTTTAGAGTTTATCAGATGCTTTAGGGGTAAACCATTACCAATCTAGTCTAATTATTTTTTTCGAAAGGATATTATTGTGGCCCAAAGTTAAAACTAAGAAAAGTGGATAGCTTTGATCAATTGGTCATTTTGTTGACATGTTTTTGAAAATAATTTTAAGCAACGAATCAGAGCAGGTTTTTATAGGGTTACCAACAACCTCCATCCATCCATCCATCTTCAACCGCTTATCCGAAGTCGGGTCGCGGGGGCAGCAGCTCCAGCAGGGGGCCCCAAACTTCCCTATCCCGAGCCACATTAACCAGCTCTGACTGGGGGACCCCGAGGCGTTCCCAGGCCAGTGTGGAGATGTAATCTCTCCACCTAGTCCTGGGTCTTCCCCGAGGCCTCCTCCCAGCTGGATGTGCCAGTAACACCTCCCTAGGGAGGCGCCCAGGGGGCATCCTTACCAGATGCCCAAACCACCTCAACTGACTCCTTTCGACACTATGGAGCAGCGGCTCTACTCCGAGCTCCTCGCGGATGACTGAGCTCCTCATCTCTAAGGGAGAAGCCCGCCACCCTTCTGAGGAAGCCCATTTCGGCCGCTTGTACTCGCGACCTAGTTCTTTCGGTCATGACCCAGCCTTCATGACCATAGGTGAGGGTAGATCGTCCGGTAGATCGAGAGCTTTGCCTTTTGGCTCAGCTCTCTTTTCGTGATTCGTGACTTGACAACGGTGCGATAGAGCAAGCGCATTGCTGCCACGATTCTCCGGCCAACCTCCCGCTCCATTGTCCCCTCACTCGTGAACAAGACCCCGAGGTACTTCAGCTCCTTCACTTGGGGCAATACCTCCTTCCCAAGGGAGGACCAACAACCTGTAATAAATAAATAGGAGAACTGAAGCATCTCGGACTGAATTTGCACAGAATTCACTACCCATATAAGCTTATGTTTATGAAATATTTTAACAAGCTTTTATCACTCACCCATTTAATGTTTTGATAAGTAAATGATTTCCCATTTAATAACCAGCTAATTAGTGTGACTGGTATTGGGTGGATCTTTTTGTAATGTCACCAGTTTACTTGTTAGACAGGAACAGAAAGTCAAGCCAGTTCATTTCATTCAACACAGTTTTTAGAGTCCATTAAATCAAAACCTTGAATAACACATAAAACAAAGACATTTCACAAAGTGATTGAACGGTTTCGGTATGCCGGTTATAGTGTTTTGGAGCACTATGAAAGAGTTATTTTTTGATGTGGCTGTACAAAAACTACAGCATTGATGCATTTGAGTGAAAGCTCAACAAACTCCATAACAGTAATGGAGCTATTCAAGCAGACAGCTCAAGCACTCAAACACTTTCATTTCACCAGAAGAACTCACTGAGGTCCACTGAACCTGAATCTGTCGGCACGCCAGCTGAGTGTCCATAAATGTTCTCTGGGACGTTTTGTGTATTGTGTTCTAAGGTACAGCAAAGACCCTTTAATGTAAACATGAAATAGAAATGAACTATTTTGTACTTTCTTAACACACTTTCCTGCTATTGTACATGATTCATCAGTGCACATGTGGTGGTGGGGACATGGTTGAGTGCCGGCTTGTGAATGCAAATTTTGTGTTATAAAATAAATGTCATTTGTGTTGAATTTGCCGTCTCCCGCTTCGTCCTTGCACCCCATCACGAACTTTGTTACACCGACTTTTTTAACCATCCAATCAATTACCAATGGATTCAAACAAGTCCCGCCTACTTTTTGTTTTCTGGTTGGATATTTTGTTTCACTCTAATGTGTGTTAGGCTATCGGAGTAACAATAGTAGCGAAGGCCGTTCCATGTTGACTTGAAAGCTGAAGGGGGTAGCTTTTGCCAAACTTTTGAACAAACACATTGCCATTGGTCGAGTGAATGCTGCTGTGGTGCTCAAACAGATTAAATGCTGGGTAAGTCAAATTATGGATGGGTTACTTATAGTTTTCTCTGCATGTTAAGCAGAGATAGGAGAACGTTTTGTAACTAGGACTGTCAATCGATTACATTTTTAATTTAATTCATTACATGATGTGCCGATTAATCGAATTAATCGCAATTAATCACATATATAAATATTTGCTGAGACACTCAAACAACACTAATTCGATATATAACGATTAAATAATTATATTTAAATATATATAATAAATCAGATAATTAAAATGCATTACATTGGGTGGTCTGTGTATCTCAGCGAGTATTGATGCTGACTATAACCGCTGGAGTCGTGAGTTTGAATCCAGGACGTGCTGAGTGACTCCAGCCAGGTCTCCTTAGCAACCATATTGTCCCGGTTGCTAGGGAGGGTAGAGTCACATGGGGTAACCTCCTCGTGGTCACTATAATGTGGTTCTCGCTCTCGGTGGGGCGTGTGGTGAGTTGTGCGTGGATGCTGCGGAGAATAGCGTGAAGCCTCCACACGCGCTACGTCTCCACGGTAACGCATATGGAAAGCCAAGAGGATCAGAATTCACTTGTTTTGTATCGCCATATTAAGCTTTGAAACACCGTTTTCTAAACGGCGTTAAGTTAACGCGCGTTATTTTGGCGCCTCACATAACTTAATTAGCGCATTAATTTGCTCAGGTACATAACTCCTCCTCTATCACGTTTGAGGTATCTACGGCAAGTCGGAGGATTCAAACCATTAACGGCAATGATGGCAATGAGGAGTGCAAACTTTAAATGACTGCAGCCTCAGCAGATGATACAAGTTTTGTATGATGCATAAATGATGTATTAAAGTGTGTGGTCAATGAAATATCACTATATAATATAACCACAGCTGACCTAAAACATAAGGAAAAATGACATGGCTCCGCAATTAATTATTCCACTTATTCATTACTTACATTAATCCAATGTTGTGTGATGTAAAATAGCTAAACAGGACACATTTTTAAAAAAGATATGCGCAAAAAAAATAAATAAATAAATAAAATAATGATTTTTCTACGAGTCCGTCTCTTTCTCATTATATGTACATCAATGAATATTAACTTTCAGCTCCTGAACTACAGGCTTTCACAAAGGACTTCCATTCTGATCTTTCTTAGTTACATTCAGAGGAAACTTACCTGGTTAATGATTGTGTGCGTCTGACAGGACTACAGGGTGAACATCTTCCTGAGGCAGAAATGGAACGACCCTCGTCTGGCGTACAGCGAGTACCCGGACTCTTCTCTGGATCTGGATCCCTCCATGCTCGACTCCATCTGGAAACCGGACCTGTTCTTCGCCAACGAGAAAGGCGCAAACTTCCATGATGTCACCACAGATAACAAACTCTTGAGGATCTTTAAAGATGGAACGGTTCTGTACAGCATCAGGTGAGAATGCATCCTATCCACTGCTGATACTTACTCATGTCTGTGCTGTTGTTTTCCCTCCAAAAATGATGTCACGTCCTGGAGGATGATGTCATTAACGAACTGGCCACTCAAAATGACCTCTCCTGCTACTCTACCAGCACTTAAGATCTGTGAGGAAGATGTGTGCCGGGTCTTCCAGAAACAAAAGACAAGAAAAGCACAGGGCCCAGATGATGTTTCACCCAATTGTCTAAAATCCTGTGCTGACCAGCTGCCCCCCATCTTCACACAGATCTACAACAGATCACTGGAGCAGTCTGAAGTTCCCTGCTGCTTCAAATGCTCCACAATTATCCCCGTCCCCATCCCAAAGAAACCCAAGATCAAAAACATAATGACTATTACCACAATTATTTTCACTTCCATAGTAAGTGATTTACTGCTACATTTACTTAGTGCATTCAGCTAAAATTATTACTTTAAAATACAGTATTATTTAAGTAATATGATGTCGCCATCTTTAAAACCCTTTCAGAGAAAGCCATTACAGACTGTCCTCTTCTCTTGCAAACAGGTTTATGGGCATCATTAGTTGGAAAAAGAATGCACGCATGCACACTTCCACTGGAAATAGTATGACATCCGGAAAACTTATTGTTTTTAATAAAATATGATTTGTGGCATACCAGTTCTAATCTCAAACACTAGTGTGTGCATTGCATCCAATCTTTCAGATATGCTAAAAACCTGAATACATTTGCTTTGTCCCGTTATGAAGATATCAAAAAGGGGACGGGACGTAACTATTTATAATGCAAAGCTGACTTGGATAAAACTCGAACTAACTACAATTTGAAGTTCTACCTTAAAAGGTCTAAAGTTTAAGTTTTTAGTTTAATTAAGTGCAACTTTTCCAAAAGAAACCTTTTCGAACTTTATTGCTTTTTAAAAATTTTAAAAGTTGTTTCCATGCGTTAACATTCATTAATGCATCATGAACAAACAATAAAAAAATCTATATTTTTGTACAGCATTCATTCATCTTTGGTAATATTAGTTAATAAAAATACAATTATTCATTGCAAGTTTGTGTTGGTTTACAGTGCATTTACTATTGTTAACAAATGCAACTTTTGAATTTAAAATTGAATTAGTATATGTTGAAATTAACATTAACCAAGATTAATAAATGCTTGTAATGTTTCATTGTTTGTTATTAACTATCAGGGCTGGACTGGGAAGAGAAATCGGTCCAGGATTTTACATAGCAACTAGCCCAAAAGTTGTTGTCGGGGTGTTCGCTGTCCTTTTCTGCATATTGTGGCACCGTTTTGTGGTCCGTTCTGCATAACGCGGCAGCTCATTTTAGCTTATTGCGACCGATTCAGTCTGTTCCCCGGCCAACCCACCGGCACTCTCAGTTCTCCCGGTGGCCAGTCTGCCCCTGGACGCCCCCAAAGTGCATCGGCCCACCGGGAAAATGCCCGGTATTCCAGATTACCAGTCCAGCCCTGATCGGCCCCAAAGTGCGTCGGCCCACCAGGAAAAGGCCCGGTATGCCAGATTACCAGTCCAGCCCTGATCGAACCCAAAGTGCGTCGGCCCACCAGGAAAAGGCCCGGTATGCCAGATTACCAGTCCAGCCCTGATCGAACCCAAAGTGCGTCGGCCAACCGGGAAAATGCCCGGTATGCCAAATTACCAGTCCAGCCCTGTTAACTAATGTTAACAATTGGAAATTTATTAAGTTTTACCAATTATTAAATCTAAAATAATATTTGTACTGCAAGTACAGTGATGTAGCACAGTTACTTCAACAAGTGCTTGTATGGTTTCACCTTGTTGTATAAAAAAGAGAAGCTTATATCTCTAGTTGCGTTCCATAGAAAATCGTGATTTTTAAATAACATGACAACTTTTGTTTTCAGGGTAGGGTTGCGTAACTGCGTGACTGTGTGTAAAGTCTTACTGAAATTGGGACGTTAAGTTCAAACTAATGGGTTAGTAACTCCGAGTTAGTGCTTAATTCGGCTGCACCAGCAGTTCCTAATGCAGTCACATAATATGACATTAACCTTTATTGGTCCAATAATCAGCCTTCAAATGTTCAAAAGTCATGAATTTCAGTGTTATGGATATGAATCACTGTAAATACGATATGTTAGATTATATATGATAATGCTCAGGAACTGCATCTAAAATTAATAAGAGGCCATAAATACTGGGAAAATGAGCATTTATTCATTTTAATATTCTATACAGGAAAAGTGCCCCGCTTAGATCGGTGTTTTGTTGTATGCAGCAATGTTCTCTCTTGTAAACATCAACATCATCATCATATATGTCATTAGACCCTAAAGGATTGACATCTATCACATGACATGTTGATGCTTATTTCAACTGTTACACGTGGTCGGGCCGGTGGCGCCGTGGACCGAAGCCTGGCCGAACCCACAACCGTGGCATTGCACCATTCAGCTGAGGTGCAAGACATACTGAAACGTTTGACATTATAGCAAACAAAGCAGCATTTTAGAGTAGCTCTGATTATAAAGTCACGTATGTTTACAGAAAGACAGAATCCGTTATATTCTGAAAATCGGCTGACACGACACTGTCCCGGTTTTCGCAAATGGCTTTCTATTTATAGGAACCCCTAAAACATCACAGCGCTCAGTGAAACGCTCACACGCTCTGATTTCATGCATAAATCATACGGTGTGCACGTGCACTTCAGTTCTGCTGAGAAGTGAGTTTAATGTCAAACCTTTCAACTTCAAGTCTAATGAAGACTAGTTATAATGCATGAATAATGAAGGTTGTTTGTCACATTATTTATAGATTGACATTAATATTGTCTTGCCCAATGGATCTAAAGAACTTTCCCATGGATGTGCAGACCTGCACAATGCAGCTGGAGAGTTGTAAGTATTTGTTATTATTATTAATAGTCATAACTCCAATCTCTAGCAACTCTTAGATGCACTGATGCTGTTTTTCTGCTTTGTGTCTTCAGTCGGCTACACAATGAATGATCTGGTCTTCGAGTGGCTTGATGAAGGTCCCGTTCAGATGGCAGATGGTTTGACGTTACCGCAGTTCCTCATCAGAGACGAGAAGGACCTGGGCTACTGCACCAAACACTACAATACAGGTGAGCACATCATTTCACATTTAAAGGGATATTACAGGCACAATCGACAGCATTTGATGCATGCAATTTTTTTTAAAAAGCACAAAAGTGTGTTCCAGTGAGACACTTGCAATAGAAGTCAGTGTGGGGGGGGGGGGGGGTGTTCGCTGTCCTTTTCTGCGTAACGTGCCGGCTCGTTTTAACTTATGGCGGCCCATTCGACCTGTTCGCGGGCGACTCACCGGCCCGCTCTGTTCTCCCGATGGCCAGTCCGCCCCTGATCGGCCTAAAAGTGCGTCGGCCCACCGGGAAAATGCCCGGTATGCCATATATATATATATATATATAAAACAGAGATTTTTTTATTTCTTTTTAATATTAAAATGTCAAAAGCTTTTGTCCACCAAATTTAAGTCAGGTGGTGTAACCAACATGCAAGGAGCTGTCATGTGACCAAACTGTGACCTGCGGTCATGTGACCAAACTGTGACCTGCTGTCATGTGACCAAACTAACACAACAGAGAAGATCCTTTAGACCTTCATGACTGCGTGTAAAGATATAAAAAAAAAAACATTTTTTATTTGTGGATCCATGAACGTGTTTTTAAGGTACAAGGAACGTATTTACTACCATTTACTTGATTTTAAAATTCATTAAATAAATATTGTGTAGAAAAATGCAATACATGTTTTTCCCATCACGGACACACCTGTTTTAAACTCGATGTTTTTTCTTTAAATGTGTTCAGGTAAGTTCACCTGTATTGAGGTGAAGTTTAATCTGGAGCGTCAGATGGGTTATTACCTCATCCAGATGTACATCCCCAGTCTGCTGATCGTCATCCTCTCCTGGGTCTCCTTCTGGATCAACATGGACGCGGCGCCGGCTCGGGTCGCCCTCGGCATCACCACCGTCCTCACCATGACGACACAGAGCTCCGGCTCGCGAGCTTCACTGCCAAAGGTCAGATCAACTTAACACAGATTCAGGGTCCTTCTGTGACCCAAAATGTACCCGGATTTACTTTGTAAAACGTCTGGACGTGTTATGATAGTGAGAATTGACCGCACAGTGTGCTTAAGCGTCCTGACAATAACTAGTAACTAGTAGCACCTAATAAACATGCAAATAAATATAAAAATAAAAAACTATCAAAAAATGTTTGTCCTCATATGTGGACAGCGGGACTAAGTTGTGACATTTTAAATAATGTCAAGTTATAGAAAGTCTGATTATTTTTAAATCAAATAGTTTATGATGTTTGCAGGAGTGTTGATTATTCATGTTTTACATGTTACAGACATTACATCAGAAATTAGCATAATTAATTCAAATTCAAAGCATCATCCAATCACTGTTAATCATGTTCAAATTAAATGATCCATTATAAATGGTGAATCTATGTACTGATGATCATCGTCCCATGTGTGTCAAACATGTTGAGTGATCCAAACATCATCTGCAGCCTGAAACTGAACTTCAGATCAGATATTAGGAGTGAACACACTTAACTGCATAGAGAGATATAGGATGCTCCCTTGCTCCCTATTTACTGCATGACTTAACCTCAAGTGTGCTGTCTGTCTGCACTGGTCTCAGAACAGTTATAGGAGCGCTATAGGATGCTCCCTTGCTCCCTATTTAGTGCATGACTTAACCTCCAGTGTGCTGTCTGTCTACACTGGTCTCAGAACAGTTATAGGAGAGCTATAGGATGCACCCTTGCTCCCTATTTAGTGCATGACTTAACCTCTAGTGTGCTGTCTGTCTGCACTGGTCTCAGAACAGTTATAGGAGAGCTATAGGATGCGCCCTTGCTCCCTATTTAGTGCATGACTTAACCTCCAGTGTGCTGTCTGTCTGCACTGGTCTCAGAACAGTTATAGGAGCGCTATAGGATGCTCCCTTGCTCCCTATTTAGTGCATGACTTAACCTCTAGTGTGCTGTCTGTCTGCACTGGTCTCAGAACAGTTATAGGAGAGCTATAGGATGCACCCTTGCTCCCTATTTAGTGCATGACTTAACCTCCAGTGTGCTGTCTGTCTGCACTGGTCTCAGAACAGTTATAGGAGCGCTATAGGATGCTCCCTTGCTCCCTATTTAGTGCATGACTTAACCTCCAGTGTGCTGTCTGTCTGCACTGGTCTCAGAACAGTTATAGGAGAGCTATAGGATGCACCCTTGCTCCCTATTTAGTGAATGACTTAACCTCCAGTGTGCTGTCTGTCTGCACTGGTCTCAGAACAGTTATAGGAGAGCTATAGGATGCTCCCTTGCTCCCTATTTAGTGAATGACTTAACCTCCAGTGTGCTGTCTGTCTGCACTGGTCTCAGAACAGTTATAGGAGAGCTATAGGATGCGCCCTTGCTCCCTATTTAGTGCATGACTTAACCTCCAGTGTGCTGTCTGTCTGCACTGGTCTCAGAACAGTTATAGGAGAGCTATAGGATGCGCCCTTGCTCCCTATTTAGTGCATGACTTAATCTCCAGTGTGCTGTCTGTCTGCACTGGTCTCAGAACAGTTATAGGAGAGCTATAGGATGCGCCCTTGCTCCCTATTTAGTGCATGACTTAACCTCCAGTGTGCTGTCTGTCTGCACTGGTCTCAGAACAGTTATAGGAGAGCTATAGGATGCGCCCTTGCTCCCTATTTAGTGCATGACTTAACCTCCAGTGTGCTGTCTGTCTGCACTGGTCTCAGAACAGTTATAGGAGCGCTATAGGATGCTCCCTTGCTCCCTATTTAGTGCATGACTTAACCTCCAGTGTGCTGTCTGTCTGCACTGATCTCAGAACAGTTATAGGAGAGCTATAGGATGCACCCTTGCTCCCTATTTAGTGCATGACTTAACCTCCAGTGTGCTGTCTGTCTGCACTGGTCTCAGAACAGTTATAGGAGAGCTATAGGATGCTCCCTTGCTCCCTATTTAGTGAATGACTTAACCTCCAGTGTGCTGTCTGTCTGCACTGGTCTCAGAACAGTTATAGGAGAGCTATAGGATGCTCCCTTGCTCCCTATTTAGTGCATGACTTAACCTCCAGTGTGCTGTCTGTCTGCACTGGTCTCAGAACAGTTATAGGAGAGCTATAGGATGCGCCCTTGCTCCCTATTTAGTGCATGACTTAATCTCCAGTGTGCTGTCTGTCTGCACTGGTCTCAGAACAGTTATAGGAGAGCTATAGGATGCGCCCTTGCTCCCTATTTAGTGCATGACTTAACCTCCAGTGTGCTGTCTGTCTGCACTGGTCTCAGAACAGTTATAGGAGAGCTATAGGATGCGCCCTTGCTCCCTATTTAGTGCATGACTTAACCTCCAGTGTGCTGTCTGTCTGCACTGGTCTCAGAACAGTTATAGGAGAGCTATAGGATGCGCCCTTGCTCCCTATTTAGTGCATGACTTAACCGCCAGTGTGCTGTCTGTCTGCACTGGTCTCAGAACAGTTATAGGAGAGCTATAGGATGCGCCCTTGCTCCCTATTTAGTGCATGACTTAACCGCCAGTGTGCTGTCTGTCTGCACTGGTCTCAGAACAGTTATAGGAGAGATATAGGATGCTCCCTTGCTCCCTATTTAGTGCATGACTTAACCTCCAGTGTGCTGTCTGTCTGCACTGGTCTCAGAACAGTTATAGGAGAGCTATAGGATGCTCCCTTGCTCCCTATTTAGTGCATGACTTAACCTCCAGTGTGCTGTCTGTCTGCACTGGTCTCAGAACAGTTATAGGAGAGCTATAGGATGCTCCCTTGCTCCCTATTTAGTGCATGACTTAACCTCCAGTGTGCTGTCTGTCTGCACTGGTCTCAGAACAGTTATAGGAGAGCTATAGGATGCTCCCTTGCTCCCTATTTAGTGCATGACTTAACCTCAAGTGTGCTGTCTGTCTGCACTGGTCTCAGAACAGTTATACGAGAGCTATAGGATGCTCCCTTGCTCCCTATTTAGTGCATGACTTAACCTCCAGTGTGCTGTCTGTCTGCACTGGTCTCAGAACAGTTATACGAGAGCTATAGGATGCGCCCTTGCTCCCTATTTAGTGCATGACTTAACCTCAAGTGTGCTGTCTGTCTGCACTGGTCTCAGAACAGTTATACGAGAGCTATAGGATGCTCCCTTGCTCCCTATTTAGTGCATGACTTAACCTCCAGTGTGCTGTCTGTCTGCACTGGTCTCAGAACAGTTATAGGAGAGCTATAGGATGCGCCCTTGCTCCCTATTTAGTGCATGACTTAACCTCAAGTGTGCTGTCTGTCTGCACTGGTCTCAGAACAGTTATACGAGAGCTATAGGATGCTCCCTTGCTCCCTATTTAGTGCATGACTTAACCTCCAGTGTGCTGTCTGTCTGCACTGGTCTCAGAACAGTTATAGGAGAGCTATAGGATGCTCCCTTGCTCCCTATTTAGTGAATGACTTAACCTCCAGTGTGCTGTCTGTCTGCACTGGTCTCAGAACAGTTATAGGAGAGCTATAGGATGCTCCCTTGCTCCCTGTTTAGTGAATGACTTAACCTCCAGTGTGCTGTCTGTCTGCACTGGTCTCAGAACAGTTATAGGAGAGCTATAGGATGCTCCCTTGCTCCCTGTTTAGTGAATGACTTAACCTCCAGTGTGCTGTCTGTCTGCACTGGTCTCAGAACAGTTATAGGAGAGCTATAGGATGCGCCCTTGCTCCCTATTTAGTGCATGACTTAACCTCCAGTGTGCTGTCTGTCTGCACTGGTCTCAGAACAGTTATAGGAGAGCTATAGGATGCGCCCTTGCTCCCTATTTAGTGCATGACTTAACCTCCAGTGTGCTGTCTGTCTGCACTGGTCTCAGAACAGTTATAGGAGAGCTATAGGATGCGCCCTTGCTCCCTATTTAGTGCATGACTTAACCGCCAGTGTGCTGTCTGTCTGCACTGGTCTCAGAACAGTTATAGGAGAGCTATAGGATGCGCCCTTGCTCCCTATTTAGTGCATGACTTAACCGCCAGTGTGCTGTCTGTCTGCACTGGTCTCAGAACAGTTATAGGAGAGATATAGGATGCTCCCTTACTCCCTATTTAGTGCATGACTTAACCTCCAGTGTGCTGTCTGTCTGCACTGGTCTCAGAACAGTTATAGGAGAGCTATAGGATGCTCCCTTGCTCCCTATTTAGTGCATGACTTAACCTCCAGTGTGCTGTCTGTCTGCACTGGTCTCAGAACAGTTATAGGAGAGCTATAGGATGCTCCCTTGCTCCCTATTTAGTGCATGACTTAACCTCCAGTGTGCTGTCTGTCTGCACTGGTCTCAGAACAGTTATAGGAGAGCTATAGGATGCTCCCTTGCTCCCTATTTAGTGCATGACTTAACCTCAAGTGTGCTGTCTGTCTGCACTGGTCTCAGAACAGTTATACGAGAGCTATAGGATGCTCCCTTGCTCCCTATTTAGTGCATGACTTAACCTCCAGTGTGCTGTCTGTCTGCACTGGTCTCAGAACAGTTATACGAGAGCTATAGGATGCGCCCTTGCTCCCTATTTAGTGCATGACTTAACCTCAAGTGTGCTGTCTGTCTGCACTGGTCTCAGAACAGTTATACGAGAGCTATAGGATGCTCCCTTGCTCCCTATTTAGTGCATGACTTAACCTCCAGTGTGCTGTCTGTCTGCACTGGTCTCAGAACAGTTATAGGAGAGCTATAGGATGCGCCCTTGCTCCCTATTTAGTGCATGACTTAACCTCAAGTGTGCTGTCTGTCTGCACTGGTCTCAGAACAGTTATACGAGAGCTATAGGATGCTCCCTTGCTCCCTATTTAGTGCATGACTTAACCTCCAGTGTGCTGTCTGTCTGCACTGGTCTCAGAACAGTTATAGGAGAGCTATAGGATGCTCCCTTGCTCCCTATTTAGTGAATGACTTAACCTCCAGTGTGCTGTCTGTCTGCACTGGTCTCAGAACAGTTATAGGAGAGCTATAGGATGCTCCCTTGCTCCCTGTTTAGTGAATGACTTAACCTCCAGTGTGCTGTCTGTCTGCACTGGTCTCAGAACAGTTATAGGAGAGCTATAGGATGCTCCCTTGCTCCCTGTTTAGTGAATGACTTAACCTCCAGTGTGCTGTCTGTCTGCACTGGTCTCAGAACAGTTATAGGAGAGCTATAGGATGCTCCCTTGCTCCCTGTTTAGTGCATGACTTAACCTCAAGTGTGCTGTCTGTCTGCACTGGTCTCAGAACAGTTATAGGAGAGCTATAGGATGCTCCCTTGCTCCCTGTTTAGTGCATGACTTAACCTCAAGTGTGCTGTCTGTCTGCACTGGTCTCAGAACAGTTATAGGAGAGCTATAGGATGCTCCCTTGCTCCCTGTTTAGTGCATGACTTAACCTCCAGTGTGCTGTCTGTCTGCACTGGTCTCAGAACAGTTATAGGAGAGCTATAGGATGCTCCCTTGCTCCCTGTTTAGTGCATGACTTAACCTCCAGTGTGCTGTCTGTCTGCACTGGTCTCAGAACAGTTATAGGAGAGCTATAGGATGCTCCCTTGCTCCCCGTTTAGTGCATGACTTAACCTCCAGTGTGCTGTCTGTCTGCACTGGTCTCAGAACAGTTATAGGAGAGCTATAGGATGCTCCCTTGCTCCCTGTTTAGTGCATGACTTAACCTCCAGTGTGCTGTCTGTCTGCACTGGTCTCCGAACAGTTATAGGAGAGCTATAGGATGCTCCCTTGCTCCCTGTTTAGTGCATGACTTAACCTCAAGTGTGCTGTCTGTCTGCACTGGTCTCAGAACAGTTATAGGAGAGCTATAGGATGCTCCCTTGCTCCCTGTTTAGTGCATGACTTAACCTCCAGTGTGCTGTCTGTCTGCACTGGTCTCAGAACAGTTATAGGAGAGCTATAGGATGCTCCCTTGCTCCCCATTTAGTGCATGACTTAACCTCCAGTGTGCCGTCTGTCTGCACTGGTCTCCGAACAGTTATAGGAGAGCTATAGGATGCTCCCTTGCTCCCTATTTAGTGCATGACTTAACCTCCAGTGTGCTGTCTGTCTGCACTGGTCTCCGAACAGTTATAGGAGAGCTATAGGATGCTCCCTTGCTCCCTATTTAGTGCATGACTTAACCTCAAGTGTGCTGTCTGTCTGCACTGGTCTCCGAACAGTTATAGGAGAGCTATAGGATGCTCCCTTGCTCCCTATTTAGTGCATGACTTAACCTCCAGTGTGCTGTCTGTCTGCACTGGTCTCCGAACAGTTATAGGAGAGCTATAGGATGCTCCCTTGCTCCCTATTTAGTGCATGACTTAACCTCCAGTGTGCTGTCTGTCTGCACTGGTCTCCGAACAGTTATAGGAGAGCTATAGGATGCTCCCTTGCTCCCTATTTAGTGCATGACTTAACCTCAAGTGCGCTGTCTGTCTGCACTGGTCTCAGAACAGTTTGAAATGCACATTATTTTCATCATAACTCCATATAAAGCCTCTGAAAGACACATTTATCAGATTTGAACTCATTTATTCTCAGTGTGATAATGACAGTATATATATAGGGGGGGTGTGTTTAATAATGTTCATGAATACAACCGTATTGTGCAGTGAGAACTAAATATAATATAACAACATTTATATTAAAATGAAGTGAAATGACCCACAGATGTGTTAGAGTTGACTTTTAGAGTCGTTTCTACTTTTGAGGAAATAAAGTCCCAAAGTCCACGTATGTGGACACATGTTTATCAGCGCGCTGACATGTGAAAAATGAACGGATTGTTTAAAGCGGCATATCAGATGAAACTAGAGACTCAACTCTTTACAAACAAACAGGATTCAATTAAATAACTTAAAGAGATTTCTTACAGGAGGCACTTTTGTTGGAGCTGCACCTGTAGAAGCGCTTCACAGAAATCAACGTCATGATGTTGTTGTGTCACGTGACGCGGCGCAACAGAAGTTTAACTCTTAAATGACAGTGTGGAGTCTTGTGAACAGTATTCAGTGTGTTCAAATTCATTTAAATGATGTGTTGCGTATAACAAGCCAAAATACAACGTCCACACATGTGGACGCGGGGTCGCACAAGGTTAAAGTGATCGTTCACCCAGAAATGAACTCATAAAATCTCTTTTGTGTTTCAGTGAAGGAGACGGTAAGTCATTAACCATTAATAAATGTTCCTTAATGAGCATGCAATTGCACGGCATCTAAACAAAACAGTGTAAAATGAACAAGGCATGAAAACACGAGCTTGTGTCGCTCCCACAAACACTCAATAAACCCCAGAGCAGTTGCACGTCTGCGATGTACATGGAGTACTAAAGCAGCATCATTATAATGAGCTCCAGAATATGCAAATGAGGAAACATGACGCTCAGATTAATCACGTCTCTGATGCGTTGACGAAGTGTTACGATACGTCAGAGATGTACATCAAAGCACATCAATATTTAGAGGAAAGCTATTTAGGGTGCAACAAAAGCTGAGAACACAAATATCAGGGTGATTATCTTTTTTTTGTTCTGTTACCCATAATGCAAATTACCGTCTGCCGTGAGAGCTGCTGCTCTAATGAGGTTTTCAGCTCGTCTAAAGCTAAACCGTGTCACAAATTAAACCTGCTAACTTTAAATGGAGTGCTGTAGCGTTATGCATGTGTCAAAATGTTCATCTGATTCTCAAAGTATGATTTGGACATCAAAGCGTGCATTAGTCGACTGCCAAATATCTGCTAATCCTAGCGGGCCCTCGCGGCTGAATCAATGCAGTATGTGTTCTTACAGGAGATTTGAATTAAGGCTATTCTCATATGGGACGGTGTCACGTGATGCGGTTTGTTTACAGACTATATGGTGATTAAACACGACGTGTTTCTAACAGGTTTCCTATGTGAAGGCCATTGACATCTGGATGGCCGTGTGTCTGCTGTTCGTCTTCGCCGCTCTGCTGGAATACGCCGGCGTCAACTTTGTGTCCAGACAACAGAGGGAGTTTCTTCGCTTGAGACGAAGGCAAAGACGAAATCAAAAGGTAGCAACGGGACAGGCGTGTGATGTCGAGTCCCTGTGGGCTCTGTGAGGTTCAACAGTGGTTTGTTGCTCGAGGTCAGAGGTCAGATCTTCCACAGTGTCGCTGTAATGACTGATGACGCTATCGTATGCCGCCGCCACTCAAAGTAAATTAGCCTCGCCTGCTACAGTGGATCAGCGTTATCGTCTTGACGAGGAGGGAATTAACAGCAGATTAGAAAGCGCTCACTCAAACACTGTCTGAGGTTTCATGATCGACTCTGTTTACAACACTTCTGATGAACTGAGATGCACTCAGAGACTCTCATGAGTCCATATGAACAGATCAAAAACTCTTAAAGGGACAGTACAGTATTAAAAAGGGGCAGTCCACACAAACATCTTAATTCTGTCATTATTTACTCATCTTCAGTTTACTCATATTGGAAACACTTTATAATATCTGCATAAAGTATTTGTAATGGATTAGTTTTGAAAGTTAGTATTATTTAATGAGTTATTCTTGTTATTAGAGTAATATAATTAGTTTAGAATTTATTAGTAGTTGATAAATTACTATTATGAAATATGATTCATTTATAAGTTATTCTTATAATTATTAAAATAATATAATTCGTTTTAGAAGTTATTATTAGATTATAAATTATTATTATTATGATGAGTTAATATTAAGAGTAATTATAAATTATTATTATTATTATTATTATTATGAGTTATTATTAGTTTATAAATTACAATTATTACATTATGATATATAATTAGTTTATAAGTTATTCTTATAATTATTAAAATAATATAATTCGTTTTATAAGTTATTATTAGTTTATAAAATTACTATTATTAAATTATGATATATAATTAGTTTATAAGTTATTATTATAATTATTAAATTAATCTAATTAGTTTTACAAGTTATTATTATTAAATTAATATAATTAGTTTATAATTTATTATTAGTTTATAAATTACAATTATTAAATATGATTATCTTAATTTATTAATATTATTATTGAATTAATATAATTAATTTATAAGTTATTGTAAGTTATCATTAGTTTATAAATTATTGTTATTAAATTATTAAATATTATTAGTTTAAAAGTTATTATTGATTTATTATTAATGTATACATTATTGTTTAATGATTGAATTATTACATATAATTGTATTTGATAAGTTATCATCATTATTATTATAAGCTTTAATTCGTTTTTAATTTATTATTCTTATTAAATATAATTTATTAGTTATTATTATAATTTATTATATCCCATTATTTGTTTATACATTTTTATTACATATAATTAGTTTATAAGTTATAATTAGTTTATTTATTATTATTATTTATTTATTTATTTTTTGCTAGTTATTATTAGGATAAAATTATTACATATAACTAGTTTTTAACTTGTTTTAATTTACTATAATTGCATTATTAGTGAGTGACTCCAGTCAGGTCTCCTTAGCAACCAAATTGGCACAGTTGCTAGGGAGGGTAGAGTCACATGGGGTAACCAAATTGTCCCGGTTGCTAGGGAGGGTAGAGTCACATGGGGTAACCAAATTGGCCCGGTTGCTAGGGAGGGTAGAGTCACATGGGGTAACCAAATTGTCCCGGTTGCTAGGGAGGGTAGAGTCACATGGGGTAACCAAATTGGCACAGTTGCTAGGGAGGGTAGAGTCACATGGGGTAACCAAATTGGCCCGGTTGCTAGGGAGGGTAGAGTCACATGGGGTAACCAAATTGTCCCGGTTGCTAGGGAGGGTAGAGTCACATGGGGTAACCAAATTGTCCCGGTTGCTAGGGAGGGTAGAGTCACATGGGGTAACCAAATTGGCACAGTTGCTAGGGAGGGTAGAGTCACATGGGGTAACCAAATTGTCCCGGTTGCTAGGGAGGGTAGAGTCACATGGGGTAACCAAATTGGCCCGGTTGCTAGGGAGGGTAGAGTCACATGGGGTAACCAAATTGTCCCGGTTGCTAGGGAGGGTAGAGTCACATGGGGTAACCAAATTGGCACAGTTGCTAGGGAGGGTAGAGTCACATGGGGTAACCAAATTGGCCCGGTTGCTAGGGAGGGTAGAGTCACATGGGGTAACCAAATTGTCCCGGTTGCTAGGGAGGGTAGAGTCACATGGGGTAACCAAATTGTCCCGGTTGCTAGGGAGGGTAGAGTCACATGGGGTAACCAAATTGGCACAGTTGCTAGGGAGGGTAGAGTCACATGGGGTAACCAAATTGGCCCGGTTGCTAGGGAGGGTAGAGTCACATGGGGCAACCAAATTGTCCCGGTTGCTAGGGAGGGTAGAGTCACATGGGGTAACCAAATTGTCCCGGTTGCTAGGGAGGGTAGAGTCACATGGGGTAACCTCCTCGTGGTCGCTATAATGTGGTTCTCGCTCTCGGTGGGGCGTGTGGTGAGTTGTGTGTGTGTGTGTGTGTGTATGGATGCCGCGGAGAATAGCGTGAAGCCTCCACACGCGCTATGTCTCCATGGTAACGCGCTCAACAAGTCACATGATAAGATGCGCGGATTGACGGTCTCAGACGCGGAGGCAACTAAGATTCGTCCTCCACCACCCGGATTGAGGCACTACGCCACCATGAGGACTCAGAGCGCATTGGGAATTGGGATTTATTAAGTATTTCTTTCTTAAAGACACACAATGTCTTATTTGGGCTCTGGCCTGAGAAAGTTTCGCTCTAGAGATTGACTGTAGTATCAGTATTAACGGAAGGCCTCGACACCCGAGACCAAACCTGAC
>JAVLUX010000206.1:1475000-1535000 GCA_032164185.1 Moxostoma hubbsi
GCCCTGGATGTGCATCCCACAAATCTCCATCAACTGCAAGATGCTATCCTATCAATATGGGCCAACATTTCTAAAGAATGCTTTCAGCACCTTGTTGAATCAATGGCACGTAGAATTAAGGCAGTTCTGAAGGCGAAAGGGGGTCAAACACAGTATTAGTATGGTGTTCCTAATAATCCTTTAGGTGAGTGTATATATATATATGGACATATATAATTCATATATTTAAATGATGCTTCTAGATTCAGAAAACAGCTCCATTAAAAAAAAAGGGGTGTTTTCTGACTATTATTTATTATGTCAGGCTTTATAGGGTTAAAAATGCTCATTCAAAACAATCTTCAAGTGTACCTGCTGCTGGCAGTTACCATGGAAACCACTTACATCCCAGACCAGCAGTCTAGACAGGGACGTCTGGAGTTTTCTTCCCTTCAAAAGCAACAATTTTAAAAAGTAAAAGGTAAAATTCATCATCACTCCGAACTCTTGTTAACTAAAAACATTTCCCCGAAAATCACAGTTTGTGTTCAGTTCAAGTTTCACAAACTAAATATGACATCAGTGTGAGGTCACACTGTCGATGAGGCAGTCAAATGATCACATGTAAGCGATGTTGATGAAACATATATTTGGTATTCACATACTGAACCACTGAACAAAAGCGTTCTACAAACAGCCATTTTTATTGCACAAGCTGAAGTTTCATCAGCAACACAAGCACAACTGCACCAGAGGAGATCACACGTAACACACGTGCTTCCCTGAGGAGGAACTGCAGGGCGAGATGTGACTGCAGGAGTCGTTTTGGGACTGAGGGCAGCTTTAGTGTCCTGTGGAAATGTCACAGAGATATTAGAGGTGTGAAGCTCCAGACAATCTAAAGAGTCACGGCGAGACATCTCGACCCACACAAACTCCCGGGACGACACAGGCAATGAAACAGGCACTACTTTATTAATGCAAGATATTACACTCACACGGAAATGACACTTGTGCCATTGTTTATTCAGCCTCATGTCATTTGAAACTCATATGCTGTTATTTCTCCCCTGGAACACCAAAGGAGAGATTTTGAAGATTGTTTATGCAGCTCTTTTCCATACAACAACCGTTTATAGTGACCACTGCGGTCAAGCTACAAAAAATGACCCAAACAGCATAAAAGTGCCCTTAAAGTATTATACAGAGTAGTTCATTTATCTGTGCACGATATTCCAAAATCTTCTGAACTCATGTGATGGTTTTGTGTGAGGAACAGACAATAATTTAAGTTGTTATCTTTGAAAATCTTCCTCTCGAATCTCAATTGCGCTTGTGTTGCCATTAAAGGAATATTCTAGGTTCAACACAAATAAACGGGATAGTTCAGCCAAAAATGAAAATTCTGTCATCATTTACTCACCCTCAGGTTGTTCCAAACCTGTACAAATGTCTTAGTTCTGCGGATCACGAAGGAAGATATTTTTAAGTGTGTTTGTAACCAAACCGTTGTGGGACACTTTGTGTTCAGCAGAACTAAGACATTTGCACAGGTTTGGAACAAACTGAGGGTGAGTAAATGATGACAGAATTTTCATTTTTGGCTGAACTATCCCTTTAAGATCAATCAACAGCATCTGTGGCATAATGTTGAGAACCATAAAAAAGAATTTCGACTCGTTCCTCCTTTTCTTTAATAAAAACACACGTGTGTGTTCCAGCGGGACACTTCCAATGCAAGTCAATGGGGACAATTTTGGAGGGTTTAAAGTCAGAAATGTGACGCTTATAATTTTATAAAATCACTTGTATATATTTTTTTGTTATTTGAGCAGGAAAGTTCTTTTAATCGTTGTTTTAGGATTTACATCGTCATGGCAACGACGTTGTATAATTGTCTATATCGTCACACAGATGTGGTCAGTGTGTGATTTAATCATGTTCACACACATATTGTTTATGTCTCGTGTCTATACACAATATATATATTATATATTTGAATATTTACAGATTAAACCCCATTGACTTGCATTGGAAGTGTCTCACACACACACACACACACACAGATTAAACCCCATTGACTTGCATTGGAAGTGTCTCACACACACACACACACACACACACAGAGATTAAACCCCATTGACTTGCATTGGAAGTGTCTCACACACACACACACACACACACACACACAGATTAAACCCCATTGACTTGCATTGGAAGTGTCTCACACACACACACACACACAGATTAAACCCCATTGACTTGCATTGGAAGTGTCTCACACACACACACACACACACACACACAGATTAAACCCCATTGACTTGCATTGGAAGTGTCTCACACACACACACACACACACACACAGATTAAACCCCATTGACTTGCATTGGAAGTGTCTCACACACACACACAGATTAAACCCCATTGACTTGCATTGGAAGTGTCTCACACACACACACACACACACACAGATTAAACCCCATTGACTTGCATTGGAAGTGTCTCACTGGAACACACATTTGTGCTTTTATCAAAGATTTAAAAACATTTTTGGTAATCAATATTATGCCACATATACTACCGACTGAACTTGTAATGAACCCGAAATATTACTTTAAACACGACTGACTGTGATATGACATTTAATGAGATGCAAATGAGGCTTGACAGCGCTATTGTACGGCTTCAGAAGACTTGGAATAAAGCGCTCGAGCCATATAAAATACTTTTATGCTGCTTTTGTGTCCTTTTTGGAGCTTGAGGTAAATATTTACAACCAATATTGAATACACTGTTAATAAATGGAAAAGATCTGCCCAGACATTCTGCCGAATGTCTCCTTTTGTGTTTCATAGTCGTAAGAGAGCCATACCGGTTTAGAACGACTTTAATTTATGGATGAACTATTCCTTGAACTTCAGATGCCTGTGCTTCCATAAGAGCGACTTCATCACCGCGCAGTTGCGTGTGAATCAAGCGCTCCACGAGTGTGCTGTAGCGTGTGGCGTCCACCAGAGGTCGCAGTCTCTTATTGTAGCGGTCTCTTTCTCTCTGCCACTCGTCTCTCAGTCTCTGGAGCTGCTCTGAGGAGGCGGCTGATGTTTCTTCTCCCTTTATATCTTCATCCCACTGCAGTACAGACGACACCTCCTGTGTTACAGTCTGTATCTCTGACTCCAGAGTTTGAGAGAGAGCCCGGGCGTCTCGGCGTGCCCTGGGGGTCTTGACCAGCTGTATGTGATGCGACACGGGCAGGAAGTCCCCGAGCGAATGCAGGAACTGCAGCAACTGCAGCTCGTCTCTGCAGAACAAGGAATCAATGTACAGAAAAGTATCAGATTTCAAAATGTGTCATTGTAGCTTTAAAGAATGACATTTTTAACATTCAAGGCCCAGACTTCCACTCCAGCAGCCATGTGACCAAACAGAAATAATGACTGTTTTCACACAAGTTTCCCAACACTCTTCATCTTCTATCAGTTGCACAGATAGTCGCTCTATCGGACAGTTCAGCCAAAAATTTAAATTCTCTAAAATACTCGCCCTCATGCCATCCCAGGTGTGTCTGACTTTCTTCAGCAGAACACATTTGAAGAATGTCTCAGCTCAGAAGGTCCTTAAAATGCAAGTGGATGGTGATCAGACCTTTGAAGCTCCAAAAATCACAGACAGTCCGCATAAACGTCATCCACACGACTCCAGTGGTTAAATTGATGTGTTCTAAAGCAACACGATCACTTTTGGTGCAAAAAAGATCAATATTTAAGTACTTTATTACTATAAATCATCCCTTCCGGTCGCAGCAGTATATGCATTCGTGAGTTCACACGGTCTCTCGTGTCATGAATTCGTGTTGGCATGTAGCGGTCGTAATCTCACGTTCTCCTTCATCCTTCATGAGCACACAAATGCACCATTGTGAGTAAAGAAACAGATAATAACAGATCTAAAAACCAAACCAACAAAGTGTATGTTCCTCCTCCTCACTTGTAAACAGCGCTGCTATTCCGGGTGTGTCGCACATGCGTCAGTTCTTGTGTGAACATGCCAACACGATTGCGTCACATGTGCATACCACTGCTGACCAGAGTCATGTGGATGACTTTTATGCGGACTGTCTGTGATTTTTGGAGCTTCAAAGGTCTGATCACCATCCACTTGCATTATAAGGACCTTCTGAGCTGAGACATTCTTCTGTTATTCTTCAAATGTGTTCTGGTGAAGAACAAAAGTCAGACACACCTGGGATGACATGAGGGTGAGTAAATAATGAGAGGATTTACATTTTTGGCTGAACTGTCCCTTTAAAGTTCAGAAATTGTTCAATAAATAAATCACTATTAAATGGTAATAATAATAATTATTCAATAGTACATTATTTATTAATAATTTCTTAACTTGCTTGTGGCACTGCTATGCAGTCCAGTGAAACCCTCAAGCTTTTACATAGCTGCAAACATGTGAAATTATGCAAATGTACAATTAAAGTAAATCTGGAGTGCTTTAAATATAATGAATAAACTCGGAGCACATCTAGTGTGATAAAATACTGAATTACCGCAAAAACTATTTAAAGATCTTTACAGCTCATATAATACACGAGTTTTAACAGAATTATTAATGTAAGTGCTTTTATAAAATTATAAGCGTCACATTTCTGACTTTAAACCTCCAAAAATTGTCCTCATTGACTTCCATTGGAAGTGTCCCGCTGGAATGCACATTTGTGCTTTTATAAAGAAAAGGAGGGACGAGTCAATGTATTTTTGTGGTTCGACCAAATGGACGCTATCTAGACCGGCGAGCAATGGGACGGAGAGTGTCCTGGACACGATGGAGGATGGGACGTTTTGTTATTCCGCTTGAAAGCTTCACTTTATTTATTTGAGCAGCTACTGGAAGCTTCTAAAACAACCAGGACAATTTAACTGTTACACTTGTGTAAAATCACCATCAACAACTGCTTTATGCAGCACAATGAGCTAGCAGCTAACAGCTAGCGCTCGTGTTATTGTTTATGGTCAGTAATGTTTGTGTCGCATATAAGATGATGTCACAGCAGTAGAGGCGGCGTAACTATGACGATCAGCCTATAATCCCGCCCACATTGAGGCGGCACTAAACTGCAGAGTCGAGTCGAACTGTAACGTGCCGTGGAAAAGTGCCATAAGCTCACTTGCAAGCTGACTCTGCATTTCAAGTATTTTAATATTGAACAATTTACACACTTTAATATAAACAAGGTAAAATGTGTTAAATGGAGCTGATGGTACAGTACAAGCAGCTCAAAGCATTAGCAAATGCATGAATAGAGACAGAATGTACATGTCACCTGCAGTGGACTGTCAGCACTCCCTGAAAAGGTGTGTTCTGCTGCCAGTGAAAGAGCATGGCTGTAGAGAAGCATGCAGAATACTGCGGCTCGACCTCCAGTCGCTCAGCGTGCAGGGACTCCTGCAACCAGCGCTGCACATCTGTCAGGGAGTGCTCAGAGCTCTCGATGAGGAACCACCACACGTCGTACACTGCCATCAGACTGAGCAGATCCTCTCTCGCCTCTTCTGAGTGTGGAGGAAATCAAACATGACACTTCTGAGCTTATGATGTCTTGAAGATATAGTTTTATTTTTATGTAGGCTTGAGGCGAACATTCTGAACGGTTTGAGCATTAGCGCCAGTGCGTGCAGCGCGAAATGGAACGCGACACCCGTTTATCGTTGCCGCGAAGGACGCTTCCAGTGTAAACAGCATCATTGATTATAATGGGGTTCTACTGTGTTTGACGTGACGCACGCGGCCGGTGTATATCGGGTGTTCAGGCAGTCGAGCACCGGATGAGAAGCGCCACGCCGCGGCTAGGACACGGCACAGGTATCAGCGCTTAAGTAAATAATATTTGTCCATTGATAATGATTTGGGTCGAATTTAATGGATAATATGCGAGTTGCGCTCCATGGCACGGCAGATATTTGAGCAGCCTCCGGAGTTGTAGCTGGGCGCCGCCGTCAGACGGCGGTATGCGTACCTATACCTTCATTGAAAACAGTTGTTTAGAATTTTAGAACGTGTCATGTCGTCCGCCCAGACGCGTCCGGTGCGCGACCCCCCTTTTAGATGGTGAAAAAATTCAAATGTAAACAAACCCTTTATATTTCTTTTTTTCTCCCCTTTTCGCAAATGGAACGCCCAATTCCCAAAGCGCTCCAAGTCCTCGTGGTGGCGTAGTGCCTCAATCCGGGTGGTGGAGGACGAATCTCAGATGCCTCCGCGCCTGAGAACGTCAATCCGCGCATCTTATCACGTGACTTGTTGAGCGCGTTACCATGGAGACGTAGCGTTTGTGGAGGCTAATCTCCGCGACATCCACACACAACTCGCCACACGCCCCACCGAGAGCGAGAACCACATTATAGCGACCACAAGGAGGTTACCCCATGTGACTCTACCTTCCCTAGCAACCGGGACAATTTGGTAACCCCATGTGACTCAACCCTCCCTAGCAACCGGGACAATTTGGTTACCCCATGTGACTCTACCCTCCCTAGCAACCGGGACAATTTGGTTACCCCATGTGACTCTACCCTCCCTAGCAACCGAGACAATTTGGATACCCCATGTGACTCAACCCTCCCTAGCAACCGGGACAATTTGGTTACCCCATGTGACTCTACCCTCCCTAGCAACCGGGACAATTTGGTTACCCCATGTGACTCTACCCTCCCTAGCAACCGGGACAATTTGGTTACCCCATGTGACTCTACCCTCCCTAGCAACCGGGACAATTTGGTTACCCCAAGTGACTCTACCCTCCCTAGCAACCGGGACAATTTGGTTACCCCATGTGACTCTACCCTCCCTAGCAACCGGGACAATTTGGTTACCCCATGTGTCTCTACCCTCCCTAGCAACCGGGACAATTTGGTTACCCCATGTGACTCTACCCTCCCTAGCAACCGGGACAATTTGGTTACCCCATGTGTCTCTACCCTCCCTAGCAACCGGGACAATTTGGTTACCCCATGTGACTCAACCCTCCCTAGCAACCGGGACAATTTGGTTACCCCATGTGACTCTACCCTCCCTAGCAACCGGGACAATTTGGTTACCCCATGTGACTCTACCCTCCCTAGCAACCGAGACAATTTGGATACCCCATGTGACTCAACCCTCCCTAGCAACCGGGACAATTTGGTTACCCCATGTGACTCTACCCTCCCTAGCAACCGGGACAATTTGGTTACCCCATGTGACTCTACCCTCCCTAGCAACCGGGACAATTTGGTTACCCCATGTGACTCTACCCTCCCTAGCAACCGGGACAATTTGGTTACCCCAAGTGACTCTACCCTCCCTAGCAACCGGGACAATTTGGTTACCCCATGTGACTCTACCCTCCCTAGCAACCGGGACAATTTGGTTACCCCATGTGTCTCTACCCTCCCTAGCAACCGGGACAATTTGGTTACCCCATGTGACTCTACCCTCCCTAGCAACCGGGACAATTTGGTTACCCCATGTGACTCTACCCTCCCTAGCAACCGGGACAATTTGGTTACCCCATGTGACTCTACCCTCCCTAGCAACCGGGTCAATTTGGTTGCTAAGGAGACCTGACTGGAGTTACTCAGCACGCCCTGGACTCAAACTCACGACTCCAGGTGTGATAGTCAGCGTCAATACTCACTGAGATACCCAGACCCCCCTAAATTAAGATTTCAGAGAAGAATTTGTATGCAGCTCTCACACCATATGGCATTGGTAGACTTGGAATGTAGCGCTCAAGTCATATGAACCACTTTTATGATATTTTTCAGGTGTTTTTTGACATTCGTGGTCACTATGAACTACATCTGTCAAATTAAAATTCGAAATTCATCATATGTAAGATAAAAAAACGCACATTGTAATGCTAAAACTGTGTTTGGATGTGTGCCCAGCACTGGCGATGACTTCAGACCGATCACACTCTTGCTCTAAAAAAGGCTTTTTAACGTGAGATGGCATCCAAAAAACACAGCACTCCCGCAAAAGACACCGAATAAACTGTGAATTGGCATTCATCTCTAGCGCATGTGCAACGTAAAGATCTCTAGTTGTGTTGCTCAAAGAAATAAAAAGCATACGAGTTTGGAACAACACAAGGGTGAGTAAATACTCGTGTATCAAAATTGCTGTAAATATCGTTGATTTGTTCTCTTACCTGTGTTGAGTTTGGGGTCTTTTAACAGTCGGGGCTGAAACTTTCCCAGTGAAACATCTGTTATGTCCAGGGAGATTTTCCCGCAGTGTTGAGAAACTCGACCACATGCTTTAGAAGAAGGTCCGAGTGATTGTTCGCTGCCGTAATGGAGCATGAGGGAGCATTTGCCGCTGCCAGAGGTCAATATAGGGGTCAAATCGGTGACAGTGAGCAGGGCAAGTGTTGGCATGATCTCATCATCTGGACAATCAGCCGGTCTGAACTTCTTTGCCGCAAACGGGTCGTGACTGAGAGTCATATCTGATGCGCGGTATCGAAGGGTTTTACTCCTGCTATTCACAGCAACAGGAGCGGATCCAGTATGTTCTGCTACGATTGAACCGCTTATATTCTCTACAGACCTACAGGAGAAACCAAAGCAGATGCTAATCAATGAATGAAAGCACACATGATGTTTAATAGAGCTGGGTGATAAGCACTTAAAAAATATTTACACAGGTCATTCATTCAGGAGTCATACAACACTGGATGTGCAGTGTGTTTCATGGTGTAGATTCAAAAGAATCAGTTCATAAGAGTCATTCGTTCAGGAGTCATACAGCACTGGACGTGCAGTGTGTTTCATGGTGTAGATTCAAAAGAATCAGTTCATAAGAGTCATTCGTTCAGGAGTCATACAGCACTGGACGTGCAGTGTGTTTCATGGTGTAGATTCAAAAGAATCAGTTCATAAGAGTCATTCGTTCAGGAGTCATACAACACTGGACGTGCAGTGTGTTTCATGGTGTAGATTCAAAAGAATCAGTTCATAAGAGTCATTCGTTCAGGAGTCATACAACACTGGACGTGCAGTGTGTTTCATGGTGTAGATTCAAAAAGAATCAGTTCATAAGAGTCATTCGTTCAGGAGTCATACAACACTGGACGTGCAGTGTGTTTCATGGTGTAGATTCAAAAGAATCAGTTCATAAGAGTCATTTGTTCAGGAGTCATACAACACTGGACGTGCAGTGTGTTTCATGGTGTAGATTCAAAAGAATCAGTTCATAAGAGTCATTTGTTCAGGAGTCATACAGCACTGGACGTGCAGTGTGTTTCATGACGTAGATTCAAAAGAATCGGTTCATAAGAGTCATTCATTCAGGAGTCATACAACACTGGACGTGCAGTGTGTTTCATGACGTAGATTCAAAAGAATCAGTTCATAAGAGTCATTCGTTCAGGAGTCATACAACACTGGACGTGCAGTGTGTTTCGTGGTGTAGATTCAAAAGAATCAGTTCATAAGAGTCATTCGTTCAGGAGTCATACAACACTGGACGTGCAGTGTGTTTCATGGTGTAGATTCAAAAGAATCAGTTCATAAGAGTCATTCGTTCAGGAGTCATACAGCACTGGACGTGCAGTGTGTTTCATGGTGTAGATTCAAAAGAATCAGTTCATAAGAGTCATTCGTTCAGGAGTCATACAGCACTGGACGTGCAGTGTGTTTCATGGTGTAGATTCAAAAGAATCAGTTCATAAGAGTCATTCGTTCAGGAGTCATACAACACTGGACGTGCAGTGTGTTTCATGGTGTAGATTCAAAAGAATCAGTTCATAAGAGTCATTCGTTCAGGAGTCATACAGCACTGGACGTGCAGTGTGTTTCATGGTGTAGATTCAAAAGAATCAGTTCATAAGAGTCATTTGTTCAGGAGTCATACACCACTGGACGTGCAGTGTGTTTCATGGTGTAGATTCAAAAGAACCAACTCGTAAGAGTCATTTAATATAATAAATGTTATGAATATTTATGTATTTGCTCTAAAATGCCCAAGGTGTTTTTTTAATGCCCCAACAAAGCAACGTATAGACACAAAACCCTTTAAACCATGTAAAATACCCTCAGAGACTTCTGCGAATATGTGATGATGCAAGTGAATCACTTTATTAGCGTTGTGAATCGGTTCATTGAAATGGAATTCACCGATTCACAGAAATGAATCAAACTTACGCTATTGATACGCTAGGTTGGTTTTAACGCTCATACTTGCGAGTCCCGAGACAAAGAATGATTGTGAACTAGTCTAACGACGCGCTTTTTAGGAAACTTAAATGGCTAAATTAAAAGCATCCTAAAATCGTCACAATAGTCACAGTGTTGGCTGTTTTTGCCACTATTCGCCATATCGCCCAGCGTTTGCGTTAGACACTAAAAAAGGGCTAATGACCAAGTCGAATCTCATTACGGTATCGATATGAGACCACCAGAAATATCTGCAGCTAAAGCGCAGTCGGGCTGTCGACAGCGAGCTTCAGGAGCCAACTGAGGGGCTGTAACCATGGAAACCAGATTGCTATTTTGCTGTGGAGGACAATTAGGCCATTTTTAGAAATGCAGCTGGTCTGCTATTCATCTGGGATGTTACATAAACCTTCACCTGACCTGAAGGAAGACCTGTTGCTCAGCATGATCACATTATCTCACTTTATCTGTCCCGCTACATTGGAGAAAGCTACACCCTGAAATTATAGCATGTTAGCTGGATATTTGGTCAATGAGTCGAACTTCTAATTAGGGCTGAGCGATGTATAAAATACACACATGAGCACGAGAGCGTTAAGACTTGATTTAAACTTAAGCAGCTAAATAAATGTAGGCAAGTTTGATTCATTTCTGTGTATATATATTTCCCAGCCCAAATTTAGACATAAGATCTGTTCTGTTTTCAGTTCAGCATCAATGCCATAATTTAGTTTCTAGAGTCCAAGTATATAATCGAATTGTTAATGGTCATTTCATAGTCAATAGAAATGGCAACTGAGACACTGTATATTTAGGATTGATTCGTATAAGGATACTACACTGGTTTGGTTGCACATGTGTTGAGAGATGATGTCAATCGCAAGGTTACAAGAGCGTCGTACGTGTTATTTGTTGTTGTCAGAACGGCGCCGAACACCAAACTCTGCCCGATGACTCTCTGCCAAACTCGATCCACCTTCACACGAGCTTCAGCACATTCAGTGTGCATCTGATCATCCCAGACGTCAATCGCTCCATCACCACCATCATCATCACCATCATCACCATCATCATCATCATCATCGTCCCACAGAGACACAAGACCCTCCTACAACACATGTAAACACACAATGTAAGACTCTGGTACAGTGCTGAATATTAAACTGTAATTCCAGGGGGGGTCAAATACTTCCGACACTGAAAGTACAGTATAAAAAGTGTAGAACAGGCAAATCGCACACTATATGACCCCCCGTATTTCAGATTTAGAGATTTTTCTACAGTCTCCGGACGGTTACCCCACATGACATTTTTCACTTTAGTCTTTTCGATTTTTTTATATCGCCGTTAATGTTTGCGGGACCTGTTCTGGAGCAGATATCACGTGTGTTCTGCCTGATATCAGGTCAGTTAAAGCCAGTAAAGACTGCTGTAAGACTCTGTCCTTCACATACACGTCTCCCTGAAGCTCCTCCAGGACGTCCAGGCCACTCTAAACACAGAACAACGGAGACAAAGAAATAACATTACATTGCACACATTTCTGCATGTCGCAGGTGCTGAAACTCGAACTAGTGACCCGAACACTCCTTTTAAGGGAATAATTCACCCAAAAATAAAAAATGTCATTATATACTCACCTCGCGTTGTTCCAAACACACACAGCTCTTTTCCATATTACAACAAATGCACATGTATTCCACAGAAAAGTAACTGCATATGGGTTTGGAACGTCAGGAAGGTGAGTACATGAGGATAGAATTTCATTTTTGATGAACTACTCCTTTAACAAAACTCCTTAAAGATGCAGAACAACTGTTGTACTGCGTCAGACATTTGATTGAAGCTCTGTTACCTGCAGTCTGGACTCCAAGGCTTGCACCGTGAGCAGATGGTTTTCCTGAGCCGTGTCTGATGCGTTCAGGACCTCACCGGCTCTTCCACACTACAGAGAATGTATAGTTTTAACACAACAGTGTTTAACCTCTAATAGCATCTAATAACATCAATGTTGACGAACAGAGTACGTGATGCCACACAGATCCGTGAGCAGAAAGTTGCTCAGTAGCTCTCCTGAAGAACTCTGCTCTTCAAACACCAACAGTATCTGATCGCTCCCGCATCCCAGGAAGTCATCGATGAGGAGCAGACGCACACCTGACCAACAGCACGCCACCTGACACGGGCAGACAGTATGAGTACATAAACAGGCTTAGTTTGGGGACTGGTGATACAAGATATATTCTTGATGAGTTATATAAAATGAAGCAATATTGTGCAATTTTCTAATAACTTTCCCAATTCGGAATGCCCAAAGTCCTCGTGGTGCGGTGGCGTAGTGACTCGCCTCAGTCCGGGTGTCGGAGGACGAATCTCAGTTGCGTCCGAGACCGTCAACACACGCATCTTATCACATGACTTGTTGAGTGTGTTACCGTGGAGACGTAGCGTGTGTGGAGGCTTCACGCTATTCTCCGCGGCATCCACGCACAACTCACCGCACACCCCACCGAGAGCGAGAACCACATTATAGTGACCACGAGGAGGTTACCCCATGTGACTCTACCCTCCCTAGCAACCGGGCCAATTTGGTTACCCCATGTGACTCTACCCTCCCTAGCAACCGGACCAATTTGGTTACCCCATGTGACTCAACCCTCCCTAGCAACCGGACCAATTTGGTTACCCCATGTGACTCTACCCTCCCTAGCAACCGGGACAATTTGGTTACCCCATGTGACTCTACCCTCCCTAGCAACCGGGACAATTTGGTTACCCCATGTGACTCTACCCTCCCTAGCAACCGGGACAATATGGTTGCTAAGGAGACCTGGCTGGAGTCACTCAGCACGTCCTGGGATTGGAACTAGTGAACTTGCAAACTTCAGGGATGATAGCTAGCGTCTTTACCACGGAGCTACCCAGGCTCCTCCTAAAGCTTTTAAATCCACCAAACTAGGCACAGACCTTCAGACTGTTCTGGAAAAGTGTGCTATATCTAATTTAACTGATTGGACTTACAGTTTACTCACAACGGGCGATTAAATATCTCATAGACTAAAAAATGGAAAAGTAAACACAAAATACAGTTTTCAAATATATATATATATATACTTTAATGAAGCAAAAAAGTTATCCAACACCTATATCAGCCATGTGAAAAACTAACTGCCCCCTTAAAATTAACAGCTGGTTGTGCCACCTTTAGGTGGACTAACCCTTATGCGCTGGATCATTGTCCAAGTTGTGCTTGAGCGACTCACGGACTGATGACCGGAGGTTCTCCTTTAGGACTTTCTGGTAGAGAGCAGATTTCATGTTTCCCTCAATTATTGCAAGTCGCCTTGCAGCAGCAAAGCATCCCCACACCATCACACGACCACCACCATGCTTGACCGCAGGTATGATATTCATCTTGTGGATCAAACATCTGTGTTTGAGTGACGGCAGATGTAACGGGACCCCTGTCTTCCAAACAGTCCCACTTTCGATAATTGGCTAAATGAATGTTCTTCTGGGTTAGCCGTGGTTTCCGCCTGGCCACTCTTCCATGGATGCCATTTTTGGTCTTTCTGATAGTGGAGTCATGAACAGTGAACTTTATTGATGCGAGAGACGCCTGCAGAGTCGTCGCTGTGCTCTTGGAGGAATTATGGAAGGTCGGCCACTTCTGGGATGGTTCACTACTGTGCCAAGTTGTCTCCATTTGGAGATAACGGCTCTCACTGGGGTTCTTTGGAGTCCAAGAGCCTTTAAAATATCTTTGTAACCCTTAGATTGATTGAACCCTCCCCAGACTGATGCATTTCAATCACCTTTTTATCATCATTTCTGGAATTACTTTCAACCTTGGCATAGTGTGCCACTGGATGAGACCTTTTAGCCAACTTCACACTGCTGAAAAAGTTGTATTTAGGTGTTGATGTGATTGGACAGGGCTGACAGTAATCAGATCTGGGTGTGTCCAGTCCAGCTGAACCTCATTATGAATGCAGTTTCAGAGATTTGGGGATTTAGTAACTAAGGGGGCAAATATTTTTTCACACAGGCCCAGTCAATCACAAACTGTATTTTGTGTTTACTCAGATTGCCTTTATGTTAGAATTTGTTTCATTTATTAAATTTTATTTTTTTGTATGAGATATCCACAAAAACAGAAGAAATCAGGATGGGGGCAAATACTTTTTCACAGCCCTGTATGTGGCAGTCAGACGGTCTATTTAGCTGGCTGACTACTGTACAAGTTCTCTAACAGTTCTTAGCCTCAGAGATTAGCACATGCTGCTTATGCATCAAAGGTATCGCAATATAATCTGGCATTTTCGGCTACTTTCAGAGATTCAGGTGTGAACTGTGTTTCTATCAGGATACTTCTGTGCCATCATGCATCATCACTTTCATCTTCAAAGAGCTGCCATTTCCTTCCCGTCTATCTATTATTAAACTTGTCAAATAATTTGAAAAGTTGCACAACCGCAAACTGAGAAGACAGGAGCTGCTAAATTCACCAACTGCATTCTGGACTATTTCCGTAAGTACAGATGTTGTCATTATAATTATAGTAATTATAGACGCGAGCTATAGGACAATGATACCATCCAATGATGAATAGCGTAAGAGCTTAATTTAAGGTTGAAATTAAGAAAGCATATGACAACTAACAACATTTCACTCCAAATTCTCATTGTCATGATGTAAAAGGATTTAAAGTGACAGTAGCCCCAAAAATGAATCATCGTGCCATCCCAGATGTGTGTGACTTTCTTTCTTCTGCAGAACACAAATTAAGATTTTTAAAAGAATATTTCAGCTCTGTTGGTCCATACAATGCAAGTGAATGGTGACCGGAACTTTGAAGCTCTAAAAGTTCATAAATGCAGCATAAAAGTAATCCACACGACTCCAGTAGTTTAATCCATGTCTTCAGGAGTGATATGATAGGTGTGAGTGAGAAACGGATCAATATTTAAGTCATTTTCTACTATAAATCTACACTTTCACTTTCACATATGACTCCAGTGGTTTAATCCATGTCTTCAGAAGTGATATGATAGGTGTGAGTGAGAAACAGATCAATATTTAAGTCATTGAAGTGAAAGTGTAGATTTATAGTAGAAAATTACTTAAATATTGATCTGTTTATCACCCACACCTATCATATCACTTCTGAAGACATGGATTAAACCACTGGAGTCATATGTGAAAGTGAAAGTGTAGATTTATAGTAGAAAATGACTTAAATATTGATCCGTTTCTCAACCACACCTATCATATCACTTCTGAAGACATGGATTAAACCACTGGAGTCATATGTGAAAGTGAAAGTGTAGATTTATAGTAGAAAATGACTTAAATATTGATCCGTTTCTCAACCACACCTATCATATCACTTCTGAAGACATGGATTAAACCACTAGAGTTGTATGTGAAAGTGAAATTATAGATTTATAGTAGAAAATGACTTAAATATTGATCTGTTTCTCACTCACACCTATCATATCACTTCTGAAGACATGGATTAAACCACTGGAGTTATATGTGAAAGTGAAAGTGTAGATTTATAGTAGAAAATGACTTAAATATTGATCTGTTTCTCTCACACACCTATCATATCACTTCTGAAGACATGGATTAAACCACTGGAGTCATATGGATTACTTTTATGCTGACTTTATGTGCTTTTTGGAGCATCAAAGTTCTGGTCACCATTCACTTGCATTGTATGGAACTACAGAGCTGAAATATTCTTCTAAAAATCTTAATTTGTGTTCTGCAGAAGAAAGTAAGTCACACACATCTGGGATGGCATGAGGGTGAGTAAATGATGAGAGAAGTTTCATTTTTGGGTGTATATTGCAATAAACAAAACTCAAAAGATTTGATGCATATTTTTGTGAAGATTCACACTAAAACCAATCATCCTCATCAATGTTAAAAATGTAAACAACATTTTTTAATTTTTTTTTCCTCAGTTGCTCGGTTTAGTCACCGCTTCATGTGCTGTACAACAAACACTCACCTGGAACGTGTTTTTCCACACAGAACAAATATTCCCCCCACTGAAGGTAATAACAATGAGACAGTCATTTCTCGGAGTATGAAGCATCTGGATTTTCAGAGGTTGCTCATACGGCAGAGGGCAAACGTCGTGAGGAAGTCCGTTCTCAAAATAAACCAGCTGTTTCATGCTTGTGGCCGCCAGTACAGATGATCTCAAAGACCCGTTGTACTCTTCGGCAGAGAGAACATCCAAACATCTGATAACAGAGCTGTACGCATTCGGCACAAGACATGCACTGTTAAACGTCCTCCCATCCTCCATGAAGTAAAGTAGGGTGCTTACATCAGTGGCACTGGACTGCTCACTCAGGCCCGTGGCACTTTGGGTGCCTAGAACCACTAGGCTTCTTTGACGAAGGGGCAGTTCGCCAATAAATATTGCAGTCAAGGGAATCGGAAGCTCCTTCACACCACCAGTCGTTGAGGATGCGTAGAAGACGGTGTTGTCATGACACCACGCCAGTGTCGGGCCTTGCAATATTGCAATGTTATCCCTCATCTCGTACAGTAATACAAATTCAACATGAAGCTTTCCATCGGTGGGACTGCTCATGGAGTAAAGCATGTATTTAAACCCGGAGGACCTTCTCTTGCACAGTCGCAGCAAAACACACGGCACTTTTTGCATCTGTTGAACATCCACGGCAGAGCAACAGTGCACGATGTCCGTCTCAGCCAAGCTGTCCTGGTGCATTGGGTTCATGCTGGGATCTTTAACAGAGAACTTTCGGGAGTTCCTGTCGAAGGATAAACGGCAGAACGAGACCTCCGAGCCTCGTCGATGATCTCGAGATCTCTTGCACTGGAGAACCAGCACATCTCCTCGAACTGGAAGCATTTTGATGCACCGATCCGCTGCCATTTCTGAGGGATTCTTCACTACTGATGTGCTGGAGATGGGGGGGTTGAAGAAACCTGGCACCTAAAACGATAGAGAACATTAGAAAAGACATCGGACATGCCGGGGCAAGTTGTCACAGGGGCTTTCTCTCAATAAGTCTCATCTTCTCTAGCAGAGGTTTTTATGCTAGTTTCAAACACCTAGTTCTCAGGATAAGGGCTGGGGCAAGTTGTCACATTTTTGTTGGGGTCGGTTGCTCACGTGTGCTTTAAATGTTTATTTAATTATTAGTTCAAGTCGTCCTATTTTGTACATTTGAGTGTTCAATGGCTTAAAGGGCAGCCATTGGTGTCCCCAGAATGTGTCTGTGAATATCAGCTCAAAATACCCCACGGATCATTTATCATACTATGTTAAAAATGGCAATATTTGGGTGGGAATAAAAACTAGCTGTTTTTTGTGTGTGTGTGTGTGTGTATGTATGTTTCTTTAAATGCAAATGAGCTGCTTCTCCCCGCCCATATCCAGAATAGGGCGGAGTTTTGACATCTCCGCTTGGGATAACTAAACAGCGTAAGCAATATGATTGACAGTGAATATAGTGAAGTTCAGCCCGATACTGAACCGGAGTCAGATGAAGGAGAGACTCCGTCAGAAGGAACAACTTTGAGAATGAACCAGGAAGTTTACGAATAGTTATTTTAGTAATATATTTATTTGCTGTTGTGATTTTTTCAGCCGTTTTGCAACGATGGATGGAGCAACACAGACACACCGATACCGTTACAACGGTTGCTATGCGCTATAATGAAACGACACGTCCGTCAACAGTCGTGGGCGGGGCCTGTATAAAGTGACGTCACTTATAACAGAATCTGCAACGGTTTGTTCTGAAACGGTGTTTATGATTAATGGGGATTAAAAAAAAAGGACTGGGTGGATTTTTATCATTATAGGGTGTTTGTGTACACACACACACACTCACTGCCAACACACATTTATGTTCAAACATCATGTAAAAGAGCATTTTGTATAATAAGTGCCCTTTAATGTAAAAAAAAATTATAATAATAAAACAATTATACACACACACACACACACACAACTGGTCAATAGTTTTGAAACACACTCATCCTTTAATATAATCTTCTTCACATTTTAGAATAATAGTAAGTCATCAAACTATGGAATAACATAAATGGAACTTTGGGAATTATGTTGTAACTAAATAAAATCCAAAATAAATCAAAACTGCATCCTCAAAGTAGTCACCCTTTGCCTAGAGTTTGCAGACATGAACCCTGGGATGCTTTTTAAACATTAAAACTACATTGGGCACTTCTTGGCTGATTTTCTTAATTATTTGGTCGAAATCATAATTTTTTTTTAATTAAATTTGAGTTTTATAATTAAATAAATTAAAATGGTGGCACAATTATATTTTTGTTTACAAAACTAATTTCAAACATTTAAGCATACGCCTTCAGATCAAAAGATATTTAATATCATGAGAAACATTTCAGTAAAGTGTTTCAAAACTTTTGACCGGTAGTGTGTGTGTGTGTGTATAAACATATATATATATATATATATATATATATATATATTAGTCTTCTCTTTACTGTTGTACATGAAACTGGTGTTGAGCGGGTAGAATTCAATGAAGCTGTCAGCGGAGGACATGTGAGGTGTCTATTTCTCAAACTAGAGACTCTGATGTACTTCTCCTCTTGTTTAGTTGCACATCTTCCACATCTCTTTCTGTCCTTGTTAGAGACAGTTGTGCTTTGTCTTTGAAGACTGTAATTACACCTTTGAATAAAATCTTCAGGTTTTTGGCAATTTCAAGCATTGTATCGCCTTCATTCCTCAAAACAATGATTGACTGACGAGTTTCTAGAGAAAGCGGTTTCTTTTTTTTGCCATTTTTGACCTAATATTGATCTTAAGACATGCCAGTCTATTGCACACTGTGGCAACTCAAAAACAAACACACAGACTAATTCATTTCATTTAAGCTTCATTTAACGAATAAATAGTTTTCAACTGTGTTTGATATAATGGCAAGTGATTTTTCTAGTAACAAATGATCAATTTAGCATGATCAAGGATAGTGTTGGAGTGATGGTGCTGTTTTGACATCAGTAATGTCCTGGTTATACTCTGTGATCAGTTGAATGTCACTTTGGTGAATTAAAGTACCAATTTCCTCCAGAAACAGCAAAATCTGTACATTATTCCAAACTTTTGTCGTGTGTATACATATAATATAAATATTTCGATTTAAAAATATTCCCACGCTGAAAAAAATCAACCAAAAAGTGTGACGGCTAGCTTCGGCCTCCCCTTTATGGTTTGCCATTGGATTTGTGTAATTTGGATCACATTCGTTCCAGAAAAGTTGCATTTAATATTTAGTAACGTAGACATAATACACTGGATGGCCAAGGACATACTATTATATCTGCTGGCAATGACAGAACACAAATAATTAGTTCATACGATACCTGTATCTCTGATGTTTACATTGTTTACTCTCGCATCTGTTTAGCATCTGTACGAGACACGCGCGTTTTCTTCCTCGTCAAAGCGCGCGCGCATACTTCTTTCTTCCGGGTATTTCTTAAAGACGCAGTTGAACGGCTCAATCACCGTTTTTCAAATAAGTGATGTCGTCAGCGTATTTTACTGTGTTCAAATTCCTTTCATGATACAACTATTTGCTTTTATTTTACCAGATCGTATCAAAGACAAGAGTCCGCTCAAATGTTTGTTTGACGTATCAGAGCCAGTATGGCGTCATCATGTGTTCAGTTTCACACAGTCTGCGGTGGATTCCACTGAAGCTCCAGCCACTGCTGATAGACAGTGCGGACCACCATGGCGGAGGCAGGGCAGCCTGAATCAGAGCAGGTAAAAACACAGCTCAACAAAACAAACGTCGCGAGTTATATTCACATCTAAAATGTATTTTTAATCTCTATTGTCCACTCTCCAAAAGGACATCGAGAGCAAGATTGAAGAAACGCGACAGAGGTTTAAAAACGAGTATGTTGTAGGTGAGTTAGCTGTACGCTAAGTTTACATGAAGTGTTGTGATAGTAGAAACGTGTTGAACTTACAAAATCATTTTTGTATTCAATATTTTATAGTATTCACAGTGCCGGTTTTTATGTTTTGTGAAACTCCTTTAATATTTGATATCACAGATATTTGATTCGGTTTACAGTAAAGTCTTTAAATCAATCTATTTAATGACATTGTTGTATTATAATGTTCAACATTTGTATAATGTTGTATAAAATGGGAATACTTGCACAGTGTTCATTAATTACTGTAATTCAATTTAAAAATTAATTAAAAAACTAAACTTTTTAGGGGGTTCATTGTTCATGCCCAAAGTCAAAACTGCAGTTTCATAAAATATAATTTTGCTAATAGACTTTTGGAAATGTTTTCCTACCATGTACATGTTTTCCATATGTGTGTCAAAGTTATGTTTTTCATTTTACATCTCTATATCTAATTATAACACACAATTGTCATGTTCAGAGGTCAAAAGTATGGATTTTATAAAAAAAAAATATGCATCTAATTGTATGTATTTTTGACTCTCATATAGAGTAAAACCTTTTCTTAGTGTTAGACACTTGACAAGGTTCCTTTGGTTAACAGAAATGTGTGTATTGTGCCAATCTCTCCTTCACATGAACACAATGTCACAGATTCCACCGATAAATATGACCCCAGAGATGTGGACAAACTCTTCCGAGATGATGCGCTGGCTGAAGGTTACCTCACGTGGAGGCAGTTTGTTGTGGAAGACACCTTAAAAATGATCGATGAGAGCTTGCAGTGGAGGAAAGAGTTTACCGTGAATGGTAGGAATTAGTGCATCTCTACGCTTGTGGTGGTTTTTCCAAAAAAGTTACTCGCATGCATCATTGGATCATTGCTGGTTGAATCTCTCAAAAACATCAGGTCAGATTTCGAAAAGAAAAAGATACAGAATTGTAGTTTTCTTGAAGAAAATGAAGGCTATTTTTTTTTTTTTGGTGCATATCGTTGTTCATTGTTCATGTACAAAAGTTGTTGGGGGAGGGGCTCGTTGTTGATGCACAAAAGTTGTTGGAGGAGGGGCTCGTTGTTCATGCCCAAAAGTTGTTGGGGGAGGGGTTCGTTGTTCATGCCCAAAAGTTGTTGGGGGAGGGGTTCGTTGTTGATGCCCAAAAGTTGTTGGGGGAGGGGCTCGTTGTTCATGCCCAAAAGTTGTTGGGGGAGGGGTTCGTTGTTCATGCCCAAAAGTTGTTGGGGGAGGGGTTCGTTGTTGATGCCCAAAAGTTGTTGGGGGAGGGGCTCGTTGTTCATGCCCAAAAGTTGTTGGGGGAGGGGTTCGTTGTTCATGCCCAAAAGTTGTTGGGGGAGGGGCTCGTTGTTGATGCCTAAAAGTTGTTGGAGGAGGGGCTCGTTGTTGATGCCCAAAAGTTGTTGGAGGAGGGGTTCGTTGTTGATGCCCAAAAGTTGTTGGAGGAGGGGCTCGTTGTTGATGCCCAAAAGTTGTTGGAGGAGGGGTTCGTTGTTGATGCCCAAAAGTTGTTGGGGGAGGGGCTCGTTGTTGATGCCTAAAAGTTGTTGGAGGAGGGGTTCGTTGTTGATGCCCAAAAGTTGTTGGAGGAGGGGTTCGTTGTTGATGCCCAAAAGTTGTTGGAGGAGGGGTTCGTTGTTGATGCCCAAAAGTTGTTGGAGGAGGGGCTCGTTGTTGATGCCTAAAAGTTGTTGGAGGAGGGGCTCGTTGTTGATGCCTAAAAGTTGTTGGAGGAGGGGCTCGTTGTTGATGCCTAAAAGTTGTTGGAGGAGGGGCTCGTTGTTGATGCCTAAAAGTTGTTGGAGGAGGGGTTCGTTGTTGATGCCCAAAAGTTGTTGGGGGAGGGGCTCGTTGTTGATGCCTAAAAGTTGTTGGAGGAGGGGCTCGTTGTTGATGCCCAAAAGTTGTTGGAGGAGGGGTTCGTTGTTGATGCCCAAAAGTTGTTGGGGGAGGGGCTCGTTGTTGATGCCTAAAAGTTGTTGGAGGAGGGGCTCGTTGTTGATGCCCAAAAGTTGTTGGGGGAGGGGCTCGTTGTTGATGCCCAAAAGTTGTTGGAGGAGGGGCTCGTTGTTGATGCCCAAAAGTTGTTGGAGGAGGGGTTCGTTGTTGATGCCCAAAAGTTGTTGGGGGAGGGGCTCGTTGTTGATGCCTAAAAGTTGTTGGAGGAGGGGCTCGTTGTTGATGCCCAAAAGTTGTTGGAGGAGGGGCTCGTTGTTGATGCCCAAAAGTTGTTGGGGGAGGGGTTCGTTGTTGATGCCCAAAAGTTGTTGGAGGAGGGGCTCGTTGTTCTTGCCCAAAAGTTGTTGGGGGAGGGGTTCGTTGTTGATGCCCAAAAGTTGTTGGGGGAGGGGTTCGTTGTTGATGCCCAAAAGTTGTTGGAGGAGGGGCTCGTTGTTCTTGCCCAAAAGTTGTTGGAGGAGGGGCTCGTTGTTCTTGCCCAAAAGTTGTTGGGGGAGTGGTTCGTTGTTCATGCCCAAAAGTTGTTGGAGGAGGGGTTCGTTGTTGATGCCCAAAAGTTGTTGGGGGAGGGGTTCGTTGTTGATGCCCAAAAGTTGTTGGAGGAGGGGCTCGTTGTTCTTGCCCAAAAGTTGTTGGGGGAGGGGCTCGTTGTTGATGCCTAAAAGTTGTTGGAGGAGGGGCTCGTTGTTCATGCCCAAAAGTTGTTGGGGGAGGGGCTCGTTGATCATGTCCAAAAGTTTTTGGGGGGGGAGGGGTTCGTTGTTCATGCCCAAAAGTTTTTTGGGGGGGGAGGGGTTCGTTGTTCATGGCCAAAAGTTTTTTGGGGGGGAGGGGTTCGTTGTTCATGGCCAAAAATTGTTGGGGGGGCTCGTTGTTCATTCTTCATGGCCAAAAATGGTTGGGGAGGGTGGGGGGCTCGTTGTTCATGCCGAAAAGGGTTTTCAAGCAGTGGGGGGGGGGTCACCAAATAGAACCCCTGGGTAGTCAAGGGCCCCTGGGCACTGGCCCCATTGGCCCGGTCAGTAATCCGTCCCTGATTATCATTATACTTGGTGCTTTTTGTTTTTACGTACATTGAAAACTAGCGGTCGATTGATATCAATGGCCGATGATGCAATACCGATATTTAGACAGATGGACGATATAAACGCAGATAAACATAATATATTTTAAGTGAAACAAACACTTATGCAATATTTATTCAGTGAACTTTTGACTTTCCATTGATGAAATGGATTGGTCGATTGTTTATCGGCCAAGCGGTTGCGGTTATCACAAAATGAAAATTTGGAGGAAATCTGCTTCATTATCTTTCAAATAATTTCCCAATGCAAAAAGTTTGTTATAGTTCACAAAAGTCTACATTTTCTTTAATCAAAATATGACCATCACATGTTCTTGACAGGTTTCAAGAGAGTTACACGGCTAGAAAATTGTGCATTTACTTCCTTAAAGACTTGTTGTTAAAGTCTGTCGATCTGGTAAAACGGGTTGACTTCTATTATTTTTCTATCCCCTTGATCCGAATGAAAACATGATCATGAGTTCTGTGTGAATAATTCATTATTTCTGTGTGCTCCATTTGTGTCTTACAGATATAGACATTTCAGCTAGTTATTGCCACAGAGAAACCATGAAATAAAACCCCTTTTATATAACAAAAGTTCTCCAGGAAACTGTGGTGTTTATGATCATGTGTCGTGAGTTTCCAGTAAACTGAAAACGGAAGAAATGTGATGTATGAATGGTATTTAATTGTTGTTGTGTCCTTCCTGTAGACCTCACAGAGAGCAGTATTCCTCGCTGGATGTTTGAGAGCGGTGCTGTTTATCTGCACGGATACGACAAAGAGGGAAACAAACTCTGTAGGTGCAGTTTCAAATGTTCCCTTGTAGGGCTGGGGAAAATATTCCAGTTAATGGCAATCTTCTTGGAATTATCTCAGTATCAGTTGTAAAGCTGATCTGTCACTCTGTGTGTCTACAATGCGAGTAAATCACTTGCATATGCAACCAAATTTTGACTAAAAATGGCGGTGATTACTCCACTGGCTGGTAAACGTTCAGATTTCACTCAACGGTTAACATGCGCTCAATACAAACACTTCTGTGAGGTTGTTAATTTGGAATGCCCAATTCCCACTACTTAGTAGGTCCTCGTGGTGGCGCGGTTACTCGCCTCAATCCGGGTGGCGTTGCCTCCGCATCTGAGACCGTCAATCGGCGCATCTGATCACGTGACTCGTTGTGCATGACACCGCGGAGACTCACAGCATGTGGAGACTCGTGCTACTCTCCACGATCCACACACAACTCACCACACGCCCCATTGAGAGAACCACTAATCACCACTAATCACTATATCGTAACGCCAATTGCCTTGTGATACACACCCCTATTTAATATGTAAGCAAAAAAAATCCATAAAACAAATGTACAAGGGAAAGTGTTTATTAACGTTCAATGTTCCTGTAAACAAATACATGTTAAAAGTACAAATATTCCTTATAAATAAAGACTCATGAGTTCATGGGTGTGTTATAAGCATAGAAGTGTTAAACAGTGTTATTGGGTCGTTAACTTGTGGGTTACTAATGAGTCTTTTTGTCTGTTTTGAATGCAGTCTGGTTCAAAGTAAAGCTTCACGTTAAGGATGCCAAGACAGTATTGGATAAGAAGAGGTACGTGGCGTTCTGGTTGGAGCGCTATGCCAAACGTGAACCAGGAATGCCGCTAACGGTTGTGTTTGACATGTCTGAGTCCGGCCTCGGGAACATCGTAAGTTACTTTACTTTCCTCCCCATCCTGTGGTGCTGTTGTGATTTAAGATGGTTAACAATTCGGGGGGGATCCGCCTCATGTTTCCTTAAAAAAGGAAAGGAAGATTAGCTTCACAGTTTGGTCTAAACGTGCTATTTTGAAGTGCTGCCCTTTTCATTTTTGACCCGGTAAGTCTCAGAAATAAGAAGACACAATAATAAAATTAGATAAAGTACCTTTAATTTGTGAAGAATTGAATTGCAACAAATAGTCAATGGGAAAAAAATTCCCATTGACATTTCATTAAAAATAACTGTACAGTCTGTGTGACTCCAGTCAGGTCTCCTTAGCAACCAGATTGGCCCGGTTGCTAGGGAGGGTAGAGTCACATGGGGTAACCAAATTGGCCCGGTTGCTAGGGAGGGTAGAGTCACATGGAGTAACCAAATTGGCCCGGTTGCTAGGGAGGGTAGAGTCACATGGGGTAACCAAATTGGCCTGGTTGCTAGGGAGGGTAGAGTCACATGGGGTAACCAAATTGGTCCAGTTGCTAGGGAGGGTAGAGTCACATGGGGTAACCAAATTGGCCCGGTTGCTAGGGAGGGTAGAGTCACATGGGGTAACCAAATTGGCCCGGTTGCTAGGGAGTGTAGAGTCACATGGGGTAACCAAATTGGGCCGGTTGCTAGGGAGGGTAGAGTCACATGGGGTAACCTCCTCGTGGTCACTATAATGTGGTTCTCGCTCTCGGTGGGGCGTGTGGTGAGTTGTGCGTGGATGTCGCGGAGAATAGCGTCAATCCTCCACACGCGCTACGTTTCCACGGTAACGCGCTCAACAAGTCACGTGATAAGATGCACGGATTGACGGTCTCAGACGCGGGGGCAACTGAGATTCGTCCTCCGCCACCCGGATTGAGGCGAGCCACTACGCTACCACGAGGACTTGGAGCGCATTGGGAATTGGGCGTTCCAGATTGGGGAGATAAAATAACTGTACATTGATATATACGGTTACTGTGACTAGATTTTTGGTAATACCGACCACCCATATTAATGAATGTATTTCACATAAACGTAAGAAGCCATTCAGCAGAGCACAAATGAGCTTATTTCGAATGTATTCGGATTTGTCCCAGTCCATTATTGAACTCTGTCAGGCATCTTGAGGTCATTATCTGTATGTGCAGAGAGACACATGCCGTTCACTGCGTTAATACTTGACAGATTAACATGGCCTTTAAATCCCGAACGGTCAATCCAAGACACTTGCTTAATCCCGGAGGATTCCCCGTCAAACGCTTATCTCTCCGTCTCATGTTTCTGTGCCGGAAATGTTGCCATTTAACGCTACAGAAAGGCCAAAGCTTTGGCATAATCAAACCTAATGCACGTTTTAAATGAAGGGATTAGAGTCTCGTTAATTTGCTCTCTGTTAGGATTATAAAAGATGACCAATTTAGCCTTAGAGTGTTTATAATATGAGGGCGTGTGTGTCAAGGTTTCTTGGCTATGGAAGCATACATTGTTTTGTTTTTTGTAGATCAGATACATTTTAACTTTAGTGGAACATTTTCAATTTAAAACTTTTAATTTGAATTTGTACATCAGTTAAGGGAAGATTAAAAGGTCACCTGAAGTGTAACGATTTTCTTTCATGTGTGATTTATAAGGGGCCAAGAGCCGAAGCGTTGGAACATAACCATTTGGAGCAAGGTCGTCAAATTTGGTACACCCATTACTAAATGTCCGAACATCAATTTGACCAACTTTGGGGGCTCTCCATCAAACCCTCTAGCGCCACCATGAGCTCAAACTTTGAATCTGTCGTCTTTAAAATTATGGCCTAGAAACACAATTGGCATGCCGCCTTAGGGCTGGATATGATACAGATTTCCCAATTTGATTTGATTTCAGTTCACAGGCTTGCAATTCAATTCTAATTCATTTGTGTATATTTCATTTATAATGCACAGTTTCAATTAAGAACTTCAATGAATCTGAAAATCTTGTTTTTATTGTTTTTACCCAGACCTACTATCTCTTCTTGTATTTTCTTTTCGTCTGATCTAAAATGGTTTTGCTCTCCACCAATAACAGCAACGATGATGGCAATGCTCCATACAAAAACTGGCCTATTTGTGTCTTCTAACAAACATTTTGATGGCATGTTATGAATGTTGTGTGAAATATAAGTCAACATAAAATAAGGCTAAAGGTTACTTGATCATTGGTAAACATTACGGTTGCACAGTGGTTAAGGCTCTGGGTTACTGACCGAAGGGTCGGGGGTTCAAGCCCCGTACGGTCAAGATAACACTGTTGGGCCCTTGAGCAAGGCCCTTGACCCTATCTGCTCCAGGGGCGCTGTTTCATGGCTGACCCTGAACTCTGACCCCAGCTTAGTTGGGATATGCGAAACAACTGCATTTCATTGGCTCTGTACCTGTACTCTGCACAATGACAATAAAGTTGAATCTTAATAACTTGCACTTCTTTCCCCTGTTTTGTCCCCTCTAGGATATGGACTTTGTGAAGTATATCATTAGTTGCTTCAAAGTGTACTATCCGAAGTTTCTTTGTGAGTACAGTCTATTTATAAACTTGAATACGATTGATTGCTTTTATTCAAATCAACCATTTGTGTTGAGCTATTAGCTATTATAGAAGCAGATGTTATTGAATGTCCTACGTTTCTTTTCTGTACATTGTTATACACTAAATGGCACATACCAAGCAACTGTAACCATCCACCTTTTTTTTTTTTTAGTCGACTTGGTTCCATAATTATTTTTCCCCTTTGATTTTAGTTCATTGAGTTCTGAGCTTTGAACCAAACCAACCATCAAATGTGAAATTGAAAATGGGAAAAAAAAACTGGGTACTTCAGCAAGTCACTGACTATCACCCCTGGAGTCGCGAGTTTGAATCCAGTGCGAGCTGAGTGACTCCAGTCAGGTCTCCTTAGCAACCAAATTGGCACGGTTGCTAGGGAGGGTAGAGTCACATGGGGTAACCAAATTGACCCGGTTGCTAGGGAGGGTAGAGTCACATGGGGTAACCAAATTGTCCCGGTTGCTAGGGAGGGTAGAGTCACATGGGGTAACCAAATTGGCCCGGTTGCTAGGGAGGGTAGAGTCACATGGGGTAACCAAATTGTCCCGGTTGCTAGGGAGGGTAGAGTCACATGGGGTAACCAAATTGTCCCGGTTGCTAGGGAGGGTAGAGTCACATGGGGTAACCAAATTGGCCCGGTTGCTAGGGAGGGTAGAGTCACATGGGGTAACCAAATTGGCCCGGTTGCTAGGGAGGGTAGAGTCACATGGGGTAACCAAATTGGCCCGGTTGCTAGGGAGGGTAGAGTCACATGGGGTAACCAAATTGGCCCGGTTGCTAGGGAGGGTAGAGTCACATGGGGTAACCTCCTCGTGGTCACTATAATGTGGTTCTCGCTCTCGGTGGGGCGTGTGGTGAGTTGTGCGTGGATGCAGCGGAGAATAGCGTGAAGCCTCCACACGTGCTACGTCTCCATGGTAACACACTCGACAAGTCACGTGATAAGATGCGTGGATTGAAGGTCTCAGACGCGGAGGCAACTGAGATTCGTCCTCCACCACCTGGATTGAGGCGTGTCATTATGCCACCACGAGGACTTGGAGCGCGTTGGGAATTAGGCATTCCGAATTGGGGAGAAAATCCAAAAATTAAAAAGTATCGACCGATTAATCTGTCTGTGCGATATGAAGGAGATTTTGTTGCGTTTCATTTCATAAATATTAAACTGATTAAACGTTTACTGGTTTCTTCAACTTGGTTTGTTTTATTTCTTATCACAGCTAAAATGATAATGTACGACATGCCTTGGATCATGAATGGTGAGTTATTTTTGGCTCATGTGAAGTGAAAATTGTCTGCATAGATGTTTGAAATGATACCTGCTCCACCGGATGGCATTTTTGGATTTGAGTTGTGTTTGTGTTTGGGATGGCAGCTGCCTGGAAAATCGTGAAGACGTGGTTGGGCCCCGAAGCCATCAGCAAACTCAAGTTTGTCTCCAAGACTGACATCCAGACGTACGTTGACCCCGAACACCTGCCACCGCACATGGGCGGGACGGTATGTTGAAAATAAAAGGATACTTGCAGTTACTGGAAAAATATCTCTACAAGGGATAAGCAATATATTTTAATATACCAATTAAGCAACGTTGTGAATATTGGCATGACTTTGGCATGAGTATGATGGTGCGTTCACATACAACGCGAATCAAGCGTTTCGCACGATTGCATACAAAGTCGATGGCGACACAGAGCAACATTCGTTGTGATATCGGCCTTGGATGATGGCAGAAAGATACATTGTCATAGAAGCCCCGCCTCCTGTCCTTTTCCGGAAGAGAAGGGGGAATACTCGCGGGTTCGCGTTACTCGTGCGAATGCCAGTTTAAACACACATTTATTTATTTTTTGCGTTGTATGTGAACGCACCATGAGTGTTAAAACATAACAAATATTTTAAAAACATCTCTTGTTTACACTCGAGTCCGTAAGTTTTTCATTTGTAATAATGAATGTATGTAAATATTGCCGTTTATGTATTTGTGATGAGGAGGGGGCGGAGTCAGGCCCCCAATCGCGCACTCCGGCCCCGCCCCCCTCCTCGTCACATTATTGTTATATTGATGCATACAAATTACAGTTATTAAATACCATTTTGTGTCAGTTTAGTGAAAAAGAATATGGAAAACATGCCTAGATTATTCTTAACTAGAGCGTTGCTGAATTGTAATTATTGAAGTAAACCATTTTAATCTACATGGCCACAATAGTTAATAATGGTTTCTTCATATTTAATAATAATAGTTTGTTTGACATAATAGTTTAATAATAATGATAATTGAAAATCACTTTTATGCTGTTTCAAAGCAAGTACATAAGTGTGTGTGTGTCTGTGTGTCTGTGTGTGTGTGTATGAGTGTGTGTGTGTGTGTGTGTGTGTGTGTGTGTGTGTGTGTGTGTGTCTGTGTGTCTGTGTGTGTATGAGTGTGTCTGTGTGTGTATGAGTGTGTCTGTGTGTGTGTGTGTGTGTGTGTGTGTGTGTGTGTGTAGAATCACTCTGGACCACACACACCCTGCCCACTCCCTCTTTGAACTGTTGCCACCGCTTACACATGTAGAGACGCCGTTCAATGTTAAATATCCTATTTTTGTGCATGTCATTTTATACTCTTACCTCGTTTCATCTTCTGTGTCTCACTGTAATGTTCTGAGTGCACTTGCTTGTTTCTGCAATCACCAAAATTGTCCATGTGTACGTGAGAACACTTGCCAATAAATATATATATTTTTAATAAATGTTTAATTGTTTATTTGTGCAGCGTTCTAATCATGGACTCAATTCGTCTCTACATGCACTATTATGAGGATCTAAGAGTTCATATTAATTTCTAATTAATTTTTTTGATACAGGACCAATTCAAATACAGTTATCCGCCTCTACCAGACGATGACTTCCAGTCTCCGATCTGCGAGAACGGTCCAATCGTCAGTGAAGACGAGAGTGACATCAAAGATCTCGATTCCGAATCCAAAGAGACCCTCGAGTCGAGTTTCAACGCCGAGCAAACAGTCAAACCCAAAAAGGTAAATGTCCCACATTTACTCTGGTTCATATGCTGCTTTTTGCCCCCCCACCCAAACACTCGCTCGGTCACATGCCTGAAATATCTTGTGGTGAATCTCACGCAAACATGTGCAAGTCATATTTCATGTCACAATGAGGAGAGGAACATAGACCAGGAATGTGTCCTCCTCATGCTTTCTGCGATCGATGAGTGGCGCCTGGTGGTCCCGTCGCAACTAGGCACAAAGTCCCTTTCCCGATCATTCTCTCTGTCTCAGAATGCCACTTAATATTGAATAAAATATAAAATAAAAACGTCTTTCTCCCTTCTATCCCACTCCAGCCGCTTTGATAACTTGGCTGGCCGATACTGAAGATGTTTGATGACTTTTGTGACAAATTGCTTATAATATTCTTCATTTGTGAGTCACTTCGGATAAAACATAAATGTAAAGACAGTTTTAGGAACATTTAAGAATTTGTGTATTTTGAAATCATTTTTATGACAATTAATTGCAATTTCTGCCCAAATTATCATAATTCATCACCTTAATGCATATGGATGTTTTGAGTTTTTTTGTTTCGCTTTTCCTCCCAATCTGGAACGCCCAATTCCCAATGCGCTCTAAGTCCTCATGGTGTTGTAGTGACTCGCCTCAATCCGGGTGGTGGAGGAAGAATCTCAGTTGCGTCTGAGACCGTCAATCTACGCATCTTATCACGTGACTTGTTGAGTGTGTTACCATGGAGACGTAGCGTGTGTGGAGGCTTCACGCTATACTCCGCGGCATCCACGCACAACTCACCACACGCCCCACCGAGAGCGATAACCACATTATAGTGACCACGAGGAGGTTACCCCATGTGACTCTACCCTCCCTAGCAACCGGGACAATTTGGTTGCCCCATGTGACTCTACCCTCCCTAGCAACCGGGCCAATTTGGTTGCCCCATGTGACTCTACCCTCCCTAGCAACCGGGCCAATTTGGTTGCCCCATGTGACTCTACCCTCCCTAGCAACCGGGCCAATTTGGTTACCCCATGTGACTCTACCCTCCCTAGCAACCGGGCCAATTTGGTTACCCCATGTGACTCTACCCTCCCTAGCAACCGGGCCAATTTGGTTGCTAAGGAGACCTGACTGGAGTCACTCAGCACACCCTGGTTTCGAACTCACGACTCCAGGTGTGATAGTCAGCGCCAATACTCACTGAGACACACAGACCCCCTGTTTTGAGCTTTTTTGTAATTTGCATTTTTACTGTTTTATAGTAAAAGTTACTGTAATACGATCGATGCTTTAAGCAAAATTAAATACATTTTTTCTGTCTTTGACTTTGAGGTAAAGTATGACCCGGACGTGTTCTTCGCTGGCCTCGTGAGGGTCACCCATTGTTAATTCGTAATAATGATTTCTGCACTTTTTAATAGATTCATTCAAGCTTCTAAATCAATATTAATTTCCACTCGTCCCTCCTTTTCTTTATAAAAGCACAAATGTGTGTTCCAGTGGGACACTTCCAATGCAAGTCAATGGGGTTTAATCTGTACACATTAAAATACTGTTTCAAGAGTATAGACACAAGACATGAACAATATGTGTGATAATCACTTACCTCATCTGTGTGAAGTTATAGACAATACCGGAATTACAGGATTAATTTTGTCGTCATGGCAACGAAGTTGTAACATTGTCTATAACGTCACACAGATGTGGTCAGTAAGTGATTTAATGACAGTAAAATCATATTAACACACATATTGTTCATGTCTCGTGTCTATACACAATATATATATTATATATTTTAATGTGTACAGATTAAACCCCATTGACTTGCATTGGAAGTGTCCCGCTGGAACACACATTTGTACTTTTTTAAAATAAAAGGAGGAACGAGTCAAAATTAATATTAGTATGTGAGTTTTTTTAGTTAATTCGTTCATTTATGCACACGCTCATTTGTGCGCTTTCCTCATTCATGCTTCTCTTTGTACAATAATTGTGTTCGCTTGCTTTTGTTTTTCTCATGCACTCCTTTCGTTTGGTAACACGTCTGTTGCTTTCAGAAAACTGCAGAATATTGAAATGATCGTCTCTGTGGTTGCTTGACTTGTAATGATGCTGGAACATTCCTTTAACACAGATCTCGGTTGGACTCTCCTAACACTTGTACTGGTGATGGGAATGCTGTCTGTGCATTTGAATTTGATGACTGGTCAAACAGGAAGTGTTTTTGCAGGCGGTTTATAACACGTATGAGAAATGGTTGTAAAACACAAAAGGACCAGTGGTTTTGGGCTCTTGTCTCACATACACAGCTTAAAGGAATACTTTAATACTATGTGTTCAGTGCAAATTAAGCTCTATCAGCAGAATTTATTGCATTATGTTGATTGCTACAGAAATTTTTTTTTAAAGCTCAGGACGATTTCAAAGCCGAAATGTGAAGTTTGTATTATTGTTAAAGCACTTGCATTATATTTTCAGTAAAAAAAAAAAAAAAAAAAAATATATATATATATATATATATATATATGCAAATATGCTGTATACATAAAATAAATATATATATATATATATTAGGGCTGCACCTAACAATTATTTTGATAATCGATTAATCTAATGATTATTAACCGATTATTCAGCTTGTGTCCCGACTTAAAATGTTGTATTAAATGTGCTTAATAACAAAGAGGACAAAGTCATCTTTTAAAAATATTTCTAAATGACATTCACTGAATTAAAGGGGAAAATACTTAAGTTTAATTCAGTAAAGAAATTTCACTGCCAAAAATCCTCTTATTATCAAGTGTTTTTTCCATTTAAAAATGTCAAAAAATCCTTAAAACAAGAAACATTTACTTTAGAAGCAGCATATAAGATATTTAGACTTGCTTTAAGAGAATGTATCTTGAATATACAGTAAGTGTATTTTTCACTTGTTCATACTTAAAGACAAAATATACATATTCAAGATCTATTCTCTAAAAGCAAGTCTGAATATCTGATAAGCTGCTTCTCAGGTCAATGTATCTTTATTATTTTAAAATATTTGTATTTTTTATATTATATTCACCATTCTCGGATGACAATTTATTTCTTCTGCAGTATAGCTGCTAATGCACGTTACCATGGAGATGTAGCGCGTGTGGAGGCTTCACGCTATTCTCCACACACAACTCACCACACGCCCCACCGAGAGCGAGAACCACATTATAGTGACCACGAGGAGGTTACCCCATGTGACTCTACCCTCCCTAGCAACCGGGCCAATTTGGTAACCCCATGTGACTCTACCCTCCCTAGCAACCGGGACAATTTGGTTACCCCATGTGACTCTACCCTCCCTAGCAACTGGGCCAATTTGGTTACTCCATGTGACTCTACCCTCCCTAGCAACCGGGCCAATTTGGTTACCCCATGTGACTCTACCCTCCCTAGCAACCGGGCCAATTTGGTTACCCCATGTGACTCTACCCTCCCTAGCAACCGGGCCAATTTGGTTACCCCATGTGACTCTACCCTCCCTAGCAACCGGGCCAAATTGGTTACCCCATGTGACTCTACCCTCCCTAGCAACCGGGACAATCTGGTTACCCCATGTGACTCTACCCTCCCTAGCAACCGGGCCAAATTGGTTACCCCATGTGACTCTACCCTCCCTAGCAACCGGGCCAATTTGGTTACCCCATGTGACTCTACCCTCCCTAGCAACCGGGCCAAATTGGTTACCCCATGTGACTCTACCCTCCCTAGCAACCGGGCCAATTTGGTTACCCCATGTGACTCTACCCTCCCTAGCAACCGGGCCAATTTGGTTACCCCATGTGACTCTACCCTCCCTAGCAACCGGGCCAATTTGGTTTCCCCATGTGACTCTACCCTCCCTAGCAACCGGGCCAATTTGGTTACCCCATGTGACTCTACCCTCCCTAGCAACCGGGCCAATTTGGTTACCCCATGTGACTCTACCCTCCCTAGCAACCGGGCCAAATTGGTTACCCCATGTGACTCTACCCTCCCTAGCAACCGGGACAATCTGGTTACCCCATGTGACTCTACCCTCCCTAGCAACCGGGCCAAATTGGTTACCCCATGTGACTCTACCCTCCCTAGCAACCGGGACAATCTTGTTACCCCATGTGACTCTACCCTCCCTAGCAACCGGGACAATCTGGTTACCCCATGTGACTCTACCCTCCCTAGCAACTGGGCCAATTTGGTTACCCCATGTGACTCTACCCTCCCTAGCAACCGGGCCAATTTGGTTACCCCATGTGACTCTACCCTCCCTAGCAACCGGGACAATTTGGTTACCCCATGTGACCCTACCCTCCCTAGCAACCGGGAAAATTTGGTTACCCCATGTGACTCTACCCTCCCTAGCAACTGGGCCAATTTGGTTACCCCATGTGACTCTACCCTCCCTAGCAACCGGGCCAATTTGGTTACCCCATGTGACTCTACCCTCCCTAGCAACCGGGCCAATTTGGTTACCCCATGTGACTCTACCCTCCCTAGCAACCGGCCCAATTTGGTTACCCCATGGGACTCTACCCTCCCTAGCAACCGGACCAATTTGGTTGCTAAGGAGACCTGACTGGAGTCACTCAGCACGTCCTGGATTCAAACTCACGACTCCAGGTGTGATAGTCAGCGTCAATACTCGCTGAGATACCCAGACTCCCCCAAAAAAGTTAATTTCTGCCCCTGAATACTTTTACTGTATCCCACTTTATTTAATCAGACCTGCTTTTAAAACGCACTCCTATCTGTCAAACACCCGTCAGAGCTTTCTCTACTATGTAAGCACTCTACAATCATACAGAGGATCTATTTTAAACCACAAGACTGTCATATCATCGCTTTCTTCATATTTGAAGAGGAAGAACGGATAACTATAGTCAACAATGACTGGATAAACCATTTTCAATTTATGCATTGAATCATTTCAGTTTTGGTCTGTATTTTGCACTCCATCAAAATGAAGCTGAATGTGCTTTTACATATTTGCAGTGTATTTTAAACGGTATGTTTGCCAAAGGTGATGTTCATATCATTAGTTAAAACACAACGTGTCCATTAATATCAACAGTAAGATTTTAGGTTAAAATGTATATGAAGTTTGTCATTATTTGAAATCACCTTTTTGCCTTCGCTAGTTGATTTAAAATGGTCCTGCATAGTGACAAAATGTTCAACCTATCCCATGTTGTTAATCAATATATAGTGAAATCATAAAAGCTGTATGCATTATAAAAATACAATAATTTGCAAAATGTTGTTTGTTAATTTGTATAACTACCCATAATGCAATATAAATACTTTTTCATCACCAATGATGCATAAACAAACGAATATGCACTAATAATGATTGATTGATTGTCAATTCTGTTTGTAAAAACACCTCATTTATGCTAATTTAAGGCCATTTCTATCGATTGTGCCAACTGTAGTGTCACGCCCTTAACGCAGTGACCTTTGACCTCTGACATGCATCCCCTCCCGCCCTTTCGCCACATCTGTTCTCGGCAGCTGTGACGTTTTGCTTCAGTTTCGTCAGGCCCACTTCTGCCTGTGTGTGTGTGTGTGTGTGTGTGTGTGTGTGTGTGTGTGTGTGTGTGTGTGTGTTCAGCAGTTTTTGTTGTGGCTTTCTGACCTCGTGTGTGTGTCTTCAGAGGTTCTGAAGAGGAACTGAAACGATGTATAAAAGTTTCTGGAATGGTTTCAATAGTGTAAAGCGGCGTGTGAAATCACAGCATGTCAATGGAGTCGCGACGGGATTATCCCAGCATTAATGGGAAGCTTGATATAACTAACCCGTCAAAAACAGGAAGAACTCTGTCAAAATAAAAGTCCCACTTAAATGAAAGCTCTATTCAAATGGGTGCATGAAACTGAACACAGAAAAGTATAACTACTGTACACAAATGTAATATTCAAAAATAAGCAATAATACTAATAAATATAGCTGTAAGCAGCAATACCGAGGTCAAGCCAGTTATCGGCAGCATGAGCGGCGAAAGAAACAACGTGACACATTTTAAGTTATAATTCTGATGAATGCTTTAGTAGTTAAAGATAAAAAAGCAAACATCTATGGTCATGTTTTGGCTATTAGTACATTGATAAAGATTAAAGTACGTTTACTCAAGGTTGTGTAGAAGGTGTTAAGTGCAACGTTGCACACTATACACGGTTTTGTGTATGTCAGTGTCAAATTTGTTGATGATTGGCCAATGGCTGCGGAAAACATTGTGACTTGACGGGGTGAAAGCGTGCGTCCCTTACAATACACGATGAGGGAAACCATCCGAAACGCTTTGAAACCACCAGACTTTGTCTTTTACGAGATTTGGAAATTGTGACATTTTTAGAACGGCGAAAAATCTTTTGTGCCTCTTTATACATTTTATACAGATATCGGCCATATGTGTTCATATTGGTGAATTATTATATTTATAATGATTTAATCAGTATATATTGAATCTTTGAGCTTTCTCAGGATATATTTATATGTGCAATTAATCGCGATTAATCGTCATGTAATTAATTCAGTTAGAAATTGTAATTGATTGACAGCTCAATATACATGTATGTTTTCGTCCTTGATCGATTAAGATCACTCATCGTTGTTTTGTGCTATTTGTTATTTTGTAGGTAAATGTTCATGAGGACAGTCTGAAGTCGGAAGATCTTGACAGAGGAGACGGGTCTGTTCGACTGAGGGGGGCGAGAAAACCAACGACCACTTTTAAGGGCACTTTAATGCACATCAGGTAAATCGCCGTGTTCATGTTGGATTTACTCAAAACAAAATATGTCTTTCTTTGACTCGTGGAACACAACAGGATCATGATCATTCTGCTGAAGGAAAGCATGCAATCATGGAAAGCTGCTTTTGATCAAGTTTCTGCCAAAATGTAACATCGTATGACACATGAAAGCACACAACACTTCAAACAATTCCTGGGAAATCTCGGATAACGGTTGCTCGCTTCAAACAAAGGAGTGGAATTTTAATCCTGTCACGAGCATTTGAACTTTTCCAGGTGATTGTTCACACCGTGACGCTGAAGTTATTCCACACTGGAATGAGGACGAGTTCAAATGAAAGAGAGCCGACATTAGCAACACACTTATCCCGTCTGATATTCCTCCGCTTTGATGTTGCTGATGCCGTTTGGATCCTTTGTGTGAATAACTGGATTCTGATGGATATTACTGGAGCCCTGCAGCCGTCAGTCGTGTGTTCTTGTGTCAGATAAATGATATCTAAAACATGTTCATAGAAGAGCTGAGGAATATATAGAATATTCACAATATATTCACAATGATTTTGCTTGTGATAAGCAACATTGTGAATGTTTGTGATTTTTAATGTGGTCATTTAGGCTAGTTTTTACGATTCTCACAAATCACGAGTACAAGAGCATTTAAGACAGATGTTTAAATAGTGTCTCTTATTTAAACTTCACACATTTCACACTCACACAGGTTGATTTAATTTGTCTACTAACAATGTCTCAAGTTCAAGTAATTATTCAAGACTCGGAAATCCGAGTATTGACGCTGACTATCACCGCTGGAGTCGTGAGTTTGAATCCAGGGTGTGCTGAGTGACTCCAGTCAGGTCTCCTTAGCAATCAAACTGGCCCGGTTGCTAGGGAGGGTAGAGTCACATGGTGTAACCAAATTGGCCCGGTTGCTAGGGAGGGTAGAGTCACATGGAGTAACCAAATTGGCCCAGTTGCTAGGGAGGGTAGAGTCACGTGGGGTAACCAAATTGTCCCGGTTGCTAGGGAGGGTAGAGTCACATGGGGTAACCAAATTGGGCCGGTTGCTAGGGAGGGTAGAGTCACATGGGGTAACCAAATTGGCACGGTTGCTAGGGAGGGTAGAGTCACATGGGGTAACCAAATTGGCACGGTTGCTAGGGAGGGTAGAGTCACATGGGGTAACCAAATTGGCCCGGTTGCTAGGGAGGGTAGAGTCACATGGGGTAACCAAATTGGCCCGGTTGCTAGGGAGGGTAGAGTCACATGGGGTAACCAAATTGGCCCAGTTGCTAGGGAGGGTAGAGTCACATGGGGTAACCAAATTGGCCCGGTTGCTAGGGAGGGTAGAGTCACATGGGGTAACCAAATTGGCCCGGTTGCTAGGGGAGGGTACAGTCACATGGAGTAACCAAATTGGCCCGGTTGCTAGGGAGGGTAGAGTCACATGGGGTAACCAAATTGGCCCGGTTGCTAGGGAGGGTAGAGTCACATGGGGTAACCAAATTGGCCCGGTTGCTAGGGAGGGTAGAGTCACATGGAGTAACCAAATTGGCCCGGTTGCTAGGGAGGGTAGAGTCACATGGAGTAACCAAATTGGCCCGGTTGCTAGGGAGGGTAGAGTCACATGGAGTAACCAAATTGGCCCGGTTGCTAGGGAGGGTAGAGTCACATGGGGTAACCAAATTGTCCCGGTTGCTAGGGAGGGTAGAGTCACATGGGGTAACCAAATTGTCCCGGTTGCTAGGGAGGGTAGAGTCACATGCGGTAACCAAATTGTCCCAGTTGCTAGGGAGGGTAGAGTCACATGGAGTAACCAAATTGGCCCGGTTGCTAGGGAGGGTAGAGTCACATGGGGTAACCAAATTGGCCCGGTTGCTAGGGAGGGTAGAGTCACATGGGGTAACCAAATTGGCCTGGTTGCTAGGGAGGGTAGAGTCACATGGGGTAACCAAATTGGCCTGGTTGCTAGGGAGGGTGCATATCACGGCCGACCCACCGGACCGCTCAGTTCTCCCGATGCCCAGCCCACCCCTGATCAGCCCCAAAGTGCATCTGCCCACCGAGAAAATGCCAGGTATGCCAGATTACCAGTCCAGCCCTGAAGAGGAAGATGGATGCACACAAGCCACCAAACAAAGCCGAGCTGCTTGAATGTTTGCACCAGGAGTGGCATAAAGTCGCCCAACATCATGTGAGAGACTGGCAGAGAACATGCCAAGACATGCCAAGAGTTATTCCATCAAATACTGATTTCTGAACTCTACGTTAAAGCATTAATATTGTGTTGATTATAAATGAACATGAACTTGTATTCTTTACATTATTCGAGGTCTGAAAACAGCATCTTTTGTGTTATTTTGACCAATTGTCATTTTCTGCAAATAAATGCTCAAAATGACAATATTTATATTTGCAATTTGGGAGACATGTTGTCAGTACTTTATAGAATGAAACTAAAATGTTCATTTTACTTGTGCAAATACCTCCAGAGGAACTGATCATTTTGGCCTCTTGCTGTAAATAGTTGTGAAAAGGTGAACTTATTATGCATTTATAGCTCAATCCTCCAGTCCTATTACATAGTGCATTCATTGAGTGTTAACTGGATGTTTTCATGGTGATTCGTGGCGCTCAGCGGGTTAATTTTGTGTCTCTCATTAGGAGGTCGCTGCTTTCCTCCATTATATTGGAAACGCTGCAAGTTTTCATCCAGTTATCCATTCGCAAAACCCTTTTTTTAATAGCGAGTCACATATAGAGGTTCGTGTTTGACGGTCCGTTTTCTCTGTCCCAGTCCAGCAGAAGAGCTCCGCTTTGGTGCTAAAGAAACGGAGAAGAAATGTTTGATCATCCTCAACAATGTCACCAAGAATCCTGTGGCCTTTAAGGTGAGGCTCCATGTTTGTCTCAACAGATTATGAAGAAAGTTCCTGATCCTGCAGAACTGACAGAAAAACAGCTATTCATCGGACTGGACAACAGAGTGTGAAACAGACAAATAAACCGATAGTTCCAACTCTGTCAATTCTGATGTCAAAGTTTGTTTTCATATATTTGTTTGGTTTCAGCCTGTCGGCTAACGATGCAGTTCATCAGATTGCTGGACAGTTATTTCTCTTTTGATGTTTGTTTTGATGGGGTCTGTTTCGTTTGACGGTAAATGATCACGTGTTCTGTTCATGTGTGCAGGTTCGGACAACAGCTCCAGAAAAATACCGTGTTAAACCCAGTAACAGCAGCTGTGAACCTGGAGCCAGTGTGGACATCATAGTTTCACTGCACGGAGGTGAAGAACATCTTTTATTTCGTCTGATTGCGCTCTCTCTCTTTCTCTCTTTCTTTATCTGTTATTTCTTCACTTGTTTGCTCGCTCATTCAGGATTTTTTCTACATGCATTTCTTTTTCATTTGTTTCAATAGTTTGTTCGTTCTCTCTTTTGTTGGCTTGTTTAATTTTTATTTGTGTTAATTTCATAATTACTTTTGTTTGATCATTCTTTTGTTTGTTCTTTATTTGTATATTTTGTTTGTTCTTTATTTGTCTTTTGTTTGTTCTTATTTGTGTCTTTGGTTTGTTCTTTATTTGTGTCTTTTGTTTGTTCTTTGTTTGTATCTTTTGTTTGTTCTTTGTTTGTATCTTTTGTTTGTTCTTTGTTTGTCTTTTGATTGTGTCTTTTGTTTGTTCTTTATTTGTGTCTTTTGTTTGATCTTTATTTGTGTCTTTTGTTTGATCTTTATTTGTGTCTTTTGTTTGTTCTTTATTTGTGTCTTTTGTTTGTTCTTTATTTGTGTCTTGTTTGTTCTTTGTTTGTATCTTTTGTTTGTTCTTTGTTTGTCTTTTGTTTGTTCTTATTTGTGTCTTTTGTTTGTTCTTTATTTGTGTCTTTTGTTTGTTCTTTATTTGTGTCTTTTGTTTGTTCTTATTTGTGTCTTTTGTTTGTTCTTTATTTGTGTCTTTTGTATATTCTTTATTTGTGTCTTTTGTTTGTTCTTATTTGTGTCTTTTGTTTGTTCTTATTTGTGTCTTTGGTTTGTTCTTTATTTGTGTCTTTTGTTTGTTCTTTGTTTGTATCTTTTGTTTGTTCTTTGTTTGTATCTTTTGTTTGTTCTTTGTTTGTCTTTTGATTGTGTCTTTTGTTTGTCTTTATTTGTGTCTTTTGTTTGTCTTTATTTGTGTCTTTTGTTTGTTCTTTGTTTGTTCTTTATTTGTGTCTTTTGTTTGATCTTTATTTGTGTCTTTTGTTTGTTCTTTATTTGTGTCTTTTGTTTGTTCTTTATTTGTGTCTTGTTTGTTCTTTGTTTGTATCTTTTGTTTGTTCTTTGTTTGTCTTTTGTATGTTCTTTATTTGTGTCTTTTGTATGTTCCTTATTTGTGTCTTTTGTATGTTCTTTATTTGTGTCTTTTGTTTGTTCTTTATTTGTGTCTTTTGTATGTTCTTTATTTGTGTCTTTTGTATGTTCCTTATTTGTGTCTTTTGTTTGTTCTTTATTTGTGTCTTTTGTATGTTCTTATTTGTGTCTTTTGTTTGTTCTTTATTTGTGTCTTTTGTATGTTCTTTATTTGTGTCTTTGGTTTGTTCTTTATTTGTGTCTTTGGTTTGTTCTTTATTTGTGTCTTTTGTTTGTTCTTATTTGTGTCTTTTGTTTGTTCTTTATTTGTGTCTTTGGTTTGTTCTTTATTTGTGTCTTTGGTTTGTTCTTTATTTGTGTCTTTGGTTTGTTCTTTATTTGTGTCTTTGGTTTGTTCTTTATTTGTGTCTTTGGTTTGTTCTTTATTTGTCTTTTGTTTGTTCTTATTTGTGTCTTTTGTTTGTGTCTTTTGTTTGTTCTTTATTTGTGTCTTTTGTTTGTTCTTTATTTGTGTCTTTTGTTTGTGTCTTTTGTTTGTTCTTTATTTGTGTCTTTTGTTTGTTCTTTATTTGTGTCTTTTGTTTGTTCTTTATTTGTGTCTTTTGTTTGTTCTTTATTTGTGTCTTTTGTTTGTTCTTTATTTGTGTCTTTTGTATGTTCTTTATTTGTGTCTTTTGTATGTTCTTTATTTGTGTCTTTTGTTTGATCTTTATTTGTGTCTTTCGTTTGATCTTTATTTGTGTCTTTTGTTTGTTCTTTATTTGTGTCTTGTTCTTTGTTTGTGTCTTTTGTTTGTTCTTTGTTTGTCTTTTGTTTGTTCTTATTTGTGTCTTTTGTTTGTTCTTTATTTGTGTCTTTTGTTTGTTCTTTATTTGTGTCTTTTGTATGTTCTTTATTTGTGTCTTTTGTATGTTCTTTATTTGTGTCTTTTGTATGTTCTTTATTTGTGTCTTTTGTTTGTTCTTTATTTGTGTCTTTTGTATGTTCTTTATTTGTGTCTTTTGTATGTTCTTTATTTGTGTCTTTTTGTTTGTTCTTATTTGTGTCTTTTGTTTGTTCTTATTTGTGTCTTTTGTTTGTTCTTGTGTCTTTTGTATGTTCTTATTTGTGTCTTTTGTATGTTCTTATTTGTGTCTTTGGTTTGTTCTTTATTTGTGTCTTTGGTTTGTTCTTTATTTGTCTTTGGTTTGTTCTTATTTGTGTCTTTGGTTTGTTCTTTATTTGTGTCTTTTGTTTGTGTCTTTTGTTTGTCCTTATTTGTGTCTTTTGTTTGTTCTTTATTTGTGTCTTTTGTATGTTCTTTATTTGTGTCTTTTGTATGTTCTTTATTTGTGTCTTTTGTATGTTCTTATTTGTGTCTTTTGTTTGTTCTTTATTTGTGTCTTTTGTTTGTTCTTTATTTGTGTCTTTTGTATGTTCTTTATTTGTGTCTTTTGTATGTTCTTTATTTGTGTCTTTTGTATGTTCTTTATTTGTGTCTTTTGTTTGTTCTTTATTTGTGTCTTTTGTATGTTCTTTATTTGTGTCTTTTGTTTGTTCTTATTTGTGTCTTTTGTATGTTCTTTATTTGTGTCTTTTGTATGTTCTTTATTTGTGTCTTTTGTATGTTCTTTATTTGTGTCTTTTGTTTGTTCTTTATTTGTGTCTTTTGTATGTTCTTTATTTGTGTCTTTTGTATGTTCTTTATTTGTGTCTTTTGTATGTTCTTTATTTGTGTCTTTTGTTTGTTCTTTATTTGTGTCTTTTGTATGTTCTTTATTTGTGTCTTTTGTATGTTCTTTATTTGTGTCTTTTGTATGTTCTTTATTTGTGTCTTTTGTTTGTTCTTTATTTGTGTCTTTTGTATGTTCTTTATTTGTGTCTTTTGTTTGTTCTTATTTGTGTCTTTTGTATGTTCTTTATTTGTGTCTTTTGTATGTTCTTTATTTGTGTCTTTTGTATGTTCTTTATTTGTGTCTTTTGTATGTTCTTTATTTGTGTCTTTTGTTTGTTCTTATTTGTGTCTTTTGTATGTTCTTATTTGTGTCTTTTGTTTGTTCTTTATTTGTGTCTTTTGTATGTTCTTTATTTGTGTCTTTTGTATGTTCTTTATTTGTGTCTTTTGTTTGTTCTTTATTTGTGTCTTTTGTATGTTCTTTATTTGTGTCTTTTGTTTGTTCTTATTTGTGTCTTTTGTATGTTCTTTATTTGTGTCTTTTGTATGTTCTTTATTTGTGTCTTTTGTATGTTCTTTATTTGTGTCTTTTGTTTGTTCTTATTTGTGTCTTTTGTTTGTTCTTATTTGTGTCTTTTGTTTGTTCTTTATTTGTGTCTTTTGTATGTTCTTTATTTGTGTCTTTTGTATGTTCTTTATTTGTGTCTTTTGTTTGTTCTTTATTTGTGTCTTTTGTATGTTCTTTATTTGTGTCTTTTGTATGTTCTTTATTTGTCTTTTGTTTGTTCTTATTTGTCTTTTGTTTGTTCTTGTGTCTTTTGTATGTTCTTATTTGTGTCTTTTGTTTGTTCTTATTTGTGTCTTTTGTTTGTTCTTTATTTGTGTCTTTTGTATGTTCTTTATTTGTGTCTTTTGTTTGTTCTTATTTGTGTCTTTTGTATGTTCTTTATTTGTGTCTTTTGTATGTTCTTTATTTGTGTCTTTTGTATGTTCTTTATTTGTGTCTTTTGTTTGTTCTTTATTTGTGTCTTTTGTTTGTTCTTTATTTGTGTCTTTTGTATGTTCTTTATTTGTGTCTTTTGTATGTTCTTTATTTGTGTCTTTTGTTTGTTCTTTATTTGTGTCTTTTGTATGTTCTTTATTTGTGTCTTTTGTTTGTTCTTATTTGTGTCTTTTGTATGTTCTTTATTTGTGTCTTTTGTATGTTCTTTATTTGTGTCTTTTGTATGTTCTTTATTTGTGTCTTTTGTTTGTTCTTATTTGTGTCTTTTGTATGTTCTTATTTGTGTCTTTTGTTTGTTCTTTATTTGTGTCTTTTGTATGTTCTTTATTTGTGTCTTTTGTATGTTCTTTATTTGTGTCTTTTGTTTGTTCTTTATTTGTGTCTTTTGTATGTTCTTTATTTGTGTCTTTTGTTTGTTCTTATTTGTGTCTTTTGTATGTTCTTTATTTGTGTCTTTTGTATGTTCTTTATTTGTGTCTTTTGTATGTTCTTTATTTGTGTCTTTTGTATGTTCTTTATTTGTGTCTTTTGTTTGTTCTTATTTGTGTCTTTTGTATGTTCTTTATTTGTGTCTTTTGTATGTTCTTTATTTGTGTCTTTTGTATGTTCTTTATTTGTGTCTTTTGTTTGTTCTTTATTTGTGTCTTTTGTATGTTCTTTATTTGTGTCTTTTGTATGTTCTTTATTTGTCTTTTGTTTGTTCTTATTTGTCTTTTGTTTGTTCTTGTGTCTTTTGTATGTTCTTATTTGTGTCTTTTGTTTGTTTCTTATTTGTGTCTTTTGTATGTTCTTATTTGTGTCTTTTGTTTGTTCTTTATTTGTGTCTTTTGTATGTTCTTTATTTGTGTCTTTTGTTTGTTCTTATTTGTGTCTTTTGTATGTTCTTATTTGTGTCTTTTGTTTGTTCTTTATTTGTGTCTTTTGTTTGTTCTTTATTTGTGTCTTTTGTTTGTTCTTATTTGTGTCTTTTGTTTGTTCTTGTGTCTTTTGTATGTTCTTATTTGTGTCTTTTGTTTGTTCTTTATTTGTGTCTTTTGTTTGTTCTTTATTTGTGTCTTTTGTTTGTTCTTTATTTGTGTCTTTGGTTTGTTCTTGTTTGTGACTTTGGTTTGTTCTTTGTTTGTGTCTTTTGTTTGTTCTTTGTCTGTGTCTTTTGTTTGTTCTTTGTCTGTGTCTTTTGTTTGTTCTTTGTTTGTTCTTTATTTGTGTCTTTTGTTTGTTCTTTATTTGTGTCTTTTGTTTGATCTTTATTTGTGTCTTTTGTTTGATCTTTGTTTGTGTCTTTTGTTTGTTCTTTGTTTGTGTCTTTTGTTTGTTCTTTGTTTGTGTCTTTTGTATGTTCTTATTTGTGTCTTTTGTTTGTTCTTTATTTGTGTCTTTTGTTTGTTCTTTATTTGTGTCTTTTGTTTGTTCTTATTTGTGTCTTTTGTTTGTTCTTATTTGTGTCTTTTGTATGTTCTTATTTGTGTCTTTTGTTTGTTCTTTATTTGTGTCTTTGGTTTGTTCTTATTTGTGACTTTGGTTTGTTCTTTGTTTGTGTCTTTTGTTTGTTCTTTGTCTGTGTCTTTTGTTTGTTCTTTGTCTGTGTCTTTTGTTTGTTCTTTGTTTGTTCTTTATTTGTGTCTTTTGTTTGTTCTTTATTTGTGTCTTTTGTTTGATCTTTATTTGTGTCTTTTGTTTGTTCTTTGTTTGTGTCTTTTGTTTGTTCTTTGTTTGTGTCTTTTGTTTGTTCTTTGTTTGTGTCTTTTGTTTGTTCTTATTTGTGTCTTTTGTTTGTTCTTTATTTGTGTCTTTTCTTCGTTCTTTATTTGTGTCTTTTGTTTGTTCTTTATTTGTGTCTTTTGTTTGTTCTTATTTGTGTCTTTTGTTTGTTCTTTATTTGTGTCTTTTGTTTGTTCTTATTTGTGTCTTTTGTTTGTTCTTATTTGTGTCTTGTTTGTTCTTGTGTCTTTTGTATGTTCTTATTTGTGTCTTTTGTTTGTTCTTTATTTGTGTCTTTTGTATGTTCTTATTTGTGTCTTTTGTTTGTTCTTATTTGTGTCTTTTGTTTGTTCTTTTGTATGTTCTTATTTGTGTCTTTTGTTTGTTCTTTATTTGTGTCTTTTGTTTGTTCTTATTTGTGTCTTTTGTATGTTCTTATTTGTGTCTTTTGTTTGTTCTTTATTTGTGTCTTTTGTTTGTTCTTATTTGTGTCTTTTGTTTGTTCTTTATTTGTGTCTTTTGTATGTTCTTATTTGTGTCTTTTGTTTGTTCTTTATTTGTGTCTTTTGTTTGTTCTTATTTGTGTCTTTTGTTTGTTCTTATTTGTGTCTTTTGTTTGTTCTTTTGTATGTTCTTATTTGTGTCTTTTGTATGTTCTTATTTGTGTCTTTTGTTTGTTCTTATTTGTGTCTTTTGTTTGTTCTTTATTTGTGTCTTTTGTTTGTTCTTATTTGTGTCTTTTGTATGTTCTTATTTGTGTCTTTTGTTTGTTCTTATTTGTGTCTTTTGTTTGTTCTTTATTTGTGTCTTTTGTATGTTCTTATTTGTGTCTTTTGTATGTTCTTATTTGTGTCTTTTGTTTGTTCTTTATTTGTGTCTTTTGTTTGTTCTTATTTGTGTCTTTTGTTTGTTCTTTATTTGTGTCTTTTGTTTGTTCTTATTTGTGTCTTTTGTTTGTTCTTATTTGTGTCTTTTGTTTGTTCTTTTGTATGTTCTTATTTGTGTCTTTTGTTTGTTCTTTATTTGTGTCTTTTGTATGTTCCTTATTTGTGTCTTTTGTATGTTCTTATTTGTGTCTTTTGTTTGTTCTTTATTTGTGTCTTTTGTTTGTTCTTATTTGTGTCTTTTGTTTGTTCTTTATTTGTGTCTTTTGTTTGTTCTTATTTGTGTCTTTTGTTTGTTCTTATTTGTGTCTTTTGTTTGTTCTTATTTGTGTCTTTTGTTTGTTCTTATTTGTGTCTTTTGTTTGTTCTTGTGTCTTTTGTTTGTTCTTTATTTGTGTCTTTTGTATGTTCTTTATTTGTGTCTTTTGTATGTTCTTATTTGTGTCTTTTGTTTGTTCTTATTTGTGTCTTTTGTTTGTTCTTATTTGTGTCTTTTGTTTGTTCTTGTGTCTTTTGTATGTTCTTATTTGTGTCTTTTGTTTGTTCTTTATTTGTGTCTTTGGTTTGTTCTTATTTGTGTCTTTGGATTGTTCTTTGTGTCTTTTTGTTTGTTCTTTGTTTGTGTCTTGTTTGTTCTTAAGTGGAATCTTTTGTTCTTTGTTTGTGTCTTTTGTTTGTCTTTTGTTTTTTCTTTGTGTTCTTTTGTTTGTGTTCTTTGTTTGTTCTTTATTTGTGTCTTTTGTTTGTGTCTTTTGTTTGTTCTTTATTTGTGTCTTTTGTTTGTGTCTTTTGTTTGTTCTTTGTTTGTATCTTTTGTTTGTTCTTTGTTTGTGTCTTGTTTGTTCTTTGTGTCTTGTTTGTTCTTAAGTGGAATCTTTTGTTCTTTGTTTGTGTCTTTTGTTTGTCTTTTGTTTTTTCTTTGTTTGTGTTCTTTTGTTTGTGTTCTTTGTTTGTGTTCTTTGTTTGTTCTTTATTTGTGTCTTTTGTTTGTCTTTTGTTTGTTCTTTGTTTGTGTCTTTTGTTTGTTCTTTGTTTGTGTCTTTTGTTTGTTCGTTGTTTGTGTCTTTTGTTTGTTCGTTGTTTGTGTCTTTTGTTTGTTCTTTGTTTGTGTCTTTTGTTTGTTCTTTGTTTGTGTCTTTTGTTTGTTCTTTTTGTCTTGTTTGTTCTTAAGTGGAATCTTTTGTTCTTTGTTTGTGTCTTTTGTTTGTGTCTTTTGTTTGTGTCTTTGTTTGTGTTCTTTTGTTTGTGTCTTTGTTTGTGTTCTTTTGTTTGTGTTCTTTGTTTGTGTTCTTTATTTGTGTCTTTTGTTTGTTCTTTATTTGTGTCTTTTGTTTGTGTTCTTTGTTTGTGTCTTTGGTTTGTGTCTTTTGTTTGTTCTTAAGTGGAATCTATTAGATTTCTATTTTATTAGATTTCCTAATTAATAGTGCTGTTCTTTTTCTTTCATTCTTTAAATTATTATTTCGTTCTTTATTTAGTGTGATCTTATTTCTCTTTCATTGTCTTTTTTGTTCATTTTCTGTCATTTATTTTTTATTTGTTCTTTCTATCTTGTATAATATATTGGATTGCCGAATATCATATACTAATTCTGCATCTGATTTTGTGTACATGTCGCAGGGTTCCAGGCGTCACCACAGGACCGGTTCCTCGTCATGGCAGCAGAGATGGAGTCGAGCGCCGGAGCTGCGATCCCCGATTTGGCTCAGTTCTGGAAAGACGTTTCCAAACCCAAAATCATGGAGCACCGGTGACGTCCTACTCTAAACACCTGATTTATGTCCTGAAATTTTCCCAATGAAACTGTGAAGCAATTTCAGAGAGTCGAGTGAAGACACAATTATGTAATAACGTGGCAACTAACGATTATTTTGAAAATGGACTAATCGAACGATTAATCGGCTATTCTGCGATTATTCCAACGATTAATTAACCTCTCTTAACCAACGATTCGGCTTTTGCCTCGAGTCAAGAGGTTGTTTTAAACGTGTGCTAACTTAATCAACTTAATCAGTTTGAGTGAGATATTAAAAATGATGATGAGTTTGTCTCAAATGAATAACTTGTTCTTTCATGTTTTCTTGCAGGCTACGATGTCACGTTCTAGAGAGTACCAAATCTATTCTTAGTAATCCATTTGAAAGTCCATCAGTCACACCAAACTATGAGCATCAAGACCTGCAGACGATGGTGAGATGTTGTTCTTTAAAGGTTGTTTAAAGTGAACAAGAAATCAAAAACAGCCCCATTTACGTTCTAAATACACATGACACATGTGCTCTTATTGTGTTCAATTGAATCTACTTTGCTACAATGGCTTTTTGTGTGTGCGCATAAATACCGATTTTAAGTATTGTTTCGGGCAGCACTAAATTAACTCTGTTGTGATGCAAATGGGACACCCTTGTGATGCTGTGGTCTAGAGGTCGACCGATAGTGGATTTTCCCGATATGAGAACTAAGGTGGTGGGAAAGGCCGATAACTTATTAATCAGCCGATCGTTTTTAAAAACGATAAAAAAAAGTTTTAAAAAAAAATTGTATTCTGTATTACTAAAACGGGCACAGACAAAGAGTCCTAAATGTATAAAATCTCAGATGCCGTTTATTTTTCAACCAGGCCTGACTGAAGTATAAACAAGCCCGAAATACACCAGGGACTCTTATTTTGAAATGCTGAAAGTGCACAGATTTTTGCAGATAACAATAGTTCCAAAAAGCAACGATCGGCACTGATTAATCGGTAAAACTGAGATATATCGGGCAACTCTACTCTGGTCAAAATGTGCAGGGCTGGGGAGGGGAGTGTCACGTGATACGAGTGTTAGGCGATCGTCTGACCGGAGGGGAGTGTCGCGTGATACGAGCGCGTAGCGATCGTCCGACCGGAGGGGAGTGTCGCGTGATACGAGTGTTAGGCGATCGTCTGACCGGAGGGGAGTGTCGCGTGATACGAGCGCGTAGCGATCGTCTGACCGGAGGGGAGTGTCGCGTGATACGAGCACGTAGCGATCGTCTGACCGGGGGGGAGTGTTTCGTGATACGAGCACGTAGCGATCGTCCGACCGGAGGGGAGTGTCGCGTGATACGAGCGCGTAGCGATCGTCCGACCGGAGGGGAGTGTCGCGTGATACGAGTGTTAGGCGATCGTCTGACCGGAGGGGAGTGTCGCGTGATACGAGTGTTAGGCGATCGTCCGACCGGAGGGGAGTGTCGCGTGATACGAGCGCGTAGCGATCGTCCGACCGGAGGGGAGTGTCGCGTGATACGAGTGTTAGGCGATCGTCCGACCGGAGGGGAGTGTCGCGTGATACGAGTGTTAGGCGATCGTCTGACCGGAGGGGAGTGTCGCGTGATACGAGCGCGTAGCGATCGTCCGACCGGAGGGGAGTGTCGCGTGATACGAGCGCGTAGCGATCGTCCGACCGGGGGGGAGTGTCGCGTGATACGAGCGCGTAGCGATCGTCCGACCGGGGGGGGGAGTGTCGCGTGATACGAGCGCGTAGCGATCGTCCGACCGGGGGGGGGAGTGTCGCGTGATACGAGCACGTAGCGATCGTCTGACCGGGGGGGAGTGTTTCGTGATACGAGCACGTAGCGATCGTCCGACCGGAGGGGAGTGTCGCGTGATACGAGCACGTAGCGATCGTCTGACCGGGGGGGAGTGTTTCGTGATACGAGCACGTAGCGATCGTCCGACCGGAGGGGAGTGTCGCGTGATACGAGCGCGTAGCGATCGTCCGACCGGAGGGGAGTGTCGCGTGATACGAGTGTTAGGCGATCGTCTGACCGGAGGGGAGTGTCGCGTGATACGAGTGTTAGGCGATCGTCTGACCGGAGGGGAGTGTCGCGTGATACGAGCGCGTAGCGATCGTCCGACCGGAGGGGAGTGTCGCGTGATACGAGCGCGTAGCGATCGTCCGACCGGGGGGGAGTGTCGCGTGATACGAGCGCGTAGCGATCGTCCGACCGGGGGGGGAGTGTCGCGTGATACGAGCGCGTAGCGATCGTCCGACCGGGGGGGGAGTGTCGCGTGATACGAGCGCGTAGCGATCGTCCGACCGGAGGGGAGTGTCGCGTGATACGAGCACGTAGCGATCGTCCGACCGGGGGGGGAGTGTCACGTGATATGAGCACGTAGCGATCGTCTGACCGGAGGGGAGTGTCACGTGATATGAGCGCGTAGCGATCGTCAGACAGGAGGGGAGTGTCGCGTGATACGAGCACGTAGCGATCGTCCGACCGGGGGGGGAGTGTCACGTGATATGAGCACGTAGCGATCGTCTGACCGGAGGGGAGTGTCGCGTGATACGAGCGCGTAGCGATCGTCCGACCGGAGGGGAGTGTCGCGTGATACGAGCACGTAGCGATCGTCCGACCGGGGGGGGAGTGTCACGTGATATGAGCACGTAGCGATCGTCTGACCGGAGGGGAGTGTCGCGTGATATGAGCGCGTAGCGATCGTCTGACCGGGGGGGAGTGTCACATGATATAAGTGAAGAGATCATTTGTTCTGCAACTGCTTTCAGGTCCATGAATAACGTATAACATGCGGGTAAGGGCAGCCGGTGGACTTTCTAGTGCCCTCATAGGGTAAGATGGTGCCCCCTCAGGAGTTGGTGCCCTACACAGGCTGCGTCCTGAAAACGTGCAAGGAAAAACTACTGTTACATTGAATTGAAGAGAGTTTTGAGGTTTGTTATCTCTGTTTGCAGATGATGCGAGTGATGATGTCTAATTCCCGTTTGGAGCAGCAACTGGAGACGTGTCTTTGGGTGCAGAAAGTTCTCGTGGTTCTGGTGGCGTTTCTATTGGCCATCAGCTTTACCACGGCATACTCATTGTGGACTTCATGAACCACGATAATGACTGAAGCTGCTCGTGTGACGTCGGGACACTTTAGCGACGTTTTGAAACACGGATTAACTCAGAACATGGACGCTTGCTAGATGAGCTTTTACATGTTCTGCTCCGGTCCAAATCCACACCAGGCGCACAAACGCTCTACACGTGTAAAGCTAAATAATGTGTTTCTATCGGTCGTCACCAGAATAAATGAAGGTTTAATTTATAAAACATGCTGTGTAGAAATTCTTACGATTATGCAATTGTAATTAACTTGATTTTAATATATAGTATTTTTTTTTTAAGTATGAATACGTGAACAATAAAATAATACTTTTTATTACACACCACTATCATTTGTCCTCTTTTGGACATGTACTGGACAGATTTAAGCAGAATTGTCCTCAAATGATAAACTGCATAACATCACTTTATACTTTAACACCATTTGAAATAAGTTGCTGAATGGATGTCTTTAAATACAGATTATGGGAAGTATAATTTGTATCGATGTCATATCAATTCAAGAGCTGAGTGTGATATTGTGTCGTATTGATCACAACATCAATTGCTCCGAGCGATATCACACCTGTCAGGATCTATTTTAACACACAATCAAGAGCAAATAATGTACTGATGACTCATATTTAAAGCCCAAAAGATTTATATAGTCCAAACCAGCCAAACCAATCTCAAAGTGCTTTCTGTTAGTGTCACATTGTCTGTTTTCAGGGGAAGTCAAAGACACTGGTCACTAATCTTGCAGTTCAAACACAATCACTGTCTAAATACTGACCCTTAGCACTTAATAAGTTTAATAATTTTTTAAATTATGTTTTTTGACTATAAATAATTCTTATTTACATTATTCAGGATGTTAGCCAGAGGGGAACTGGCCCCCACAGTGAGTCTGGTTTCTCCCAAGGTTATTTTTCTCCATTAACCATCATCTTTTGGAGTTTTGTGTTCCTTGCCACAGTCGCCTTCGGCTTGCTCACTGGGGTTATTAATACAATTATTATTTAATTGTTTTTAAACACGATAAAGAATCATATCTTATCTAATTCCACAACAGGGCTCCAAACAAAAAATCAATTAAGGAGCCATTGGCTCCTATAGGGGGAAAAACAGGTGCCAAATATTTTCATTTTTAACTCCTTCCATTCCTTTTCGTCCCGCAGCTCGCTAACAGTGTAGTCTGTGGAGCATTCTTCGCAATTATGTGATCACGTGCATTTTTATGCTCGTTACTGTCACCGTGTTTTCTCACAGTCTCTTTTTTGAAATGGTTAGTTCCTGCAATGAACTCCGTTTTCCCCGCTATTTCTTTGATATAAACTTTTGTTATGTATCTCGGGAAATGTAATGCAAATTTTAAAATCAAAAGGGAGTAAACTTTTACTGTCGCCAATGGCGACCTTGACAGAAATTACACTCGCAAATAAATTTATTTGGTCATAAATGCGACCATTTTTATTCACAGTTTGGAGCCCTGCACAAGGATGATGATTTATCGACTTTATAGACATTACATTTTTATCGTCTGTTAATGCTGAACTTCTGTAAAGCTGCTTTGAAACGATGTGTGTTGTGAAAGGCGCTATACAAATAAAATTGACTTGACTTGACTTGAAGTGAGAAGGGTTGGGAATCAAGAAATGGCCTTATTTGGGACCAGTTCCATTTAAAAATAATGGAATTTTTAAATCCGCCTTTTTCTGCCAATGCTACAGCATAAAACTGCGTGACCAGTGTAGTCCGATTCCTGAATGAATGACTCTTATGAGCCGGTTCATTTGAATCTACAGTGTGACCAGTGTAGTCCGATTCCCGAATGAATGACTCTTATGAGCCGGTTCTTTTGAATCTACAGCGTGACCAGTGTAGTCCGATTCCTGAACGAATGACTCTTATGAGCCGGTTCTTTTGAATCTACAGTGTGACCAGTGTAGTCCGATTCCCGAACGAATGACTCTTATGAGCCGGTTCTTTTGAATCTACAGCGTGACCAGTGTAGTCCGATTCCTGAACGAATGACTCTTATGAGCCGTTTCTGTTTAAATCTGAAATGATTATCAGTTTTGGCAACAGGAGGCAGAAGGCTGTCAATGCAATATAAATTGAATTTCTAATACACAAAAATGTGACATTTGTCTGAACTAAGCTTGTTCAGATTTCACTCGAGTCTGAACTGAAAACAAGTGCAAGTGAAGCCCCTCGAGCGATACATGAGGCCGACAGACGGGCTGATGCTGATTTTACTGGTCTGGACAGGATTACTCGACCCTTAAACTGCTCTCATGAGAGAAAATAAACATGTCTTTCTCACCTCTGACATGAAGCTGAATGCATGTCTTTGCATTCTGATCGTGCTGTTTTCTGCTCTGGATGCAGGTGAACTAAACCCGAGTCTCGCCCTCCGGTGACCCCCAGTGAACACCGGTAACTGTTCTGTCAATATCAGCGTCACACACGTCAGTTCTGGTTATTTGTACAGGACATCTATGACCATCTTATTGCCCTGGGGGCAAGTCACATTCACTGAGTTTCAGATTGTTTTTCTATGGTTTATTTTATAGAGTGCTACTTCAATATAACTCTTGGCTTCTTTTGTTTAAAGAGTGTTTGGATATTTTCATTCATCTATTCCACGCATGCTTTTAACTAAAGTACCGGGACAGAAATAAAACATCTATAATAACTCTTAATTCCTAAGAATTTTCTCTTTATTATTATTATTACATTAAGTTTATCATTTTAGCTCTATTTTAGCCATTTTAACACTCACATTATCCTAGCAACCACCCTGAATACCCTAGCAACCGCATACCACCATCCAAGCTGACAACAACAAAACTTGTATTGTTCAGATTATTTTTGTATATGGCCTATGTCAGTTTACCTACTAGCAAAACACCCTAGAAACACCCATTATAACTCACAAAAAAACCCCTAACAACCATCCAGAATACCCCGGCAACTGCTTAGCAACACCATATAGCAACCTCGTAGGAATTTGAGCAAAACAAAATTTTAGCAATAACCCTGAACACCCTAACAACCACCTATCCAACACCAAGAACACCCTAGTAACACCCTAGCAACTACTCAGGATTTCCAAGCAACTGTCTAGAAATATACTGCAACCACCCAGGAACTCTAGTGGACACCCACAAAATTACCACCCTGAACACCCTAACAACCACCAAGCCAGCAACAAGAACACCCTAGTCACACCCTAGCAACTACTCAGGATACCCAAGCAACTGTCTAGAAACATATTGCAACCATCCAAGAACTCTTTTGGACACCCACAAAATTGTAGCAACCACCCTGAACACCCTAACAACCAATTATACAACACCAAGAATACCCTAGTAACAACCTAGCAACCACTCAGGATACCCAAGCAACTGTCTAGAAACATATTGCAACCACCCAGGAACTCTGGTGGACACCCACATAATTTTAGCAACCACCCTGAACACCCTAACAACCACCTATCCAACACCCTGGACACCCTAGTGACTACTCAGGAACTCTAGTGGACACCCAACAAATTTCTAGCAACCACCCTGTACATCCTAACAACCACCTATCCAGAACCAAGACCACCCTAGTAACACCCTAGCAATCACTCAGGATACCCAAGCAACTGTTTAGAAACATATTGCATCCATCCTGAAACTCTAGTGGACACCCACATAATTGTAGCAACCACCCTGAACACCCTAACTACCACCTAGCCTCCACTAAGAGCAGCCTAGCAACCACCCGGGAACCCTAGCAGACACCCATCAAATTTCTAGCAACCACCCTGTACACCCTAGCAACCACAAATAGCAACATTTTAATGTCCTAGTCATCACCCAGAGCAACTGCCAAGCAACAACACATAGCAACCACCTAAGAACTCTAGTGGACCCCAACAAAATTCTTGCAGATACTAACACCCTAGCAACCTCTCAGGATACACTAGCAACTGCATAGCAACATATTGCAAGCACCAAGGAACTCTAAAGGACACCCAGAACACCCTAGCAACCACTAATAACAACCTAGTCATGTCCTGGTAACCACCCTAGCAACATCACATAGCAACCGCATTAGAACTCTAGTGGACCCCCACAAAATTCTAGTAACCACCTTGTATGCCCTAGCAGGGGTTGTGGTAACTTTTGTATAAATATGTATATATATTTGACTGAAAAATACAAATATTAAAGTGTATTGTTCTCATAATACTATGCATAATCTAAAGTAGAATATTAATATTCACATTTATATGTGCTACTTATGTGACTGTTGTGTAACAGCGCCATCTAGTGGCCGCAGACCGCAGTGCAGTTCTGCATTCATCCTGAAACTGCAGCTCATGAGAGACAATGCAGCAGGATTTGGGTAGTCATTTTTATAAATCAAGATTTTAGGTTAAGATGTTAACGAATGTATCAGGGAAAGTGTATACTTAATGTGTGCCTTTAATTGTCACCATTTCTCATTTCAAGTCATTCTCCATGTTTGTCATTTAAAATGGTTCTGGGGTGACAAATTGCAAATATTTGGTGTCTTTCAATTAACAGTATTAAAACCACTGAACTGTAGGACTTTAAGAGCTGTGGTGTCATCAGATATTTTGTGTGTGCGGTAGTGAGATTAAACAACAATGGTCTCCTTTAGATGTGTGTGGAGGAAGCATCCTGATGGGGCAGAGGGCACACAGGGGTCGTGACCCCTGACAGGAGAGAAACAATAACAAACATGAGGTTTGTACACATTATGCAATCTGGACACATTTGGTGTAAGTTGTCACCGGTTTTGGATATGTTATTAATTTATAAAATCTTCCGAGCACACGTGGTTTGGAGGAGAACGCCATAGACACAGTTTAACTCAAATCATATAGTGTTCAGCTGGAAGTGATATTTTTTATTGACAAATATAGTAACGATATAATACATATAAAATGACAAGCCATGAATGTTCTTATTCCCTGAAATACATCCTGGAAAAAAGGTGTCATTAAATATTACACCTGTAGGTGGCGATATGCATGAAGAAAGTGAAAGTGGAGACTTAAAAATGTAGCTGTTTCTCATCCACACCTATCATATCACTTCTGAAGACATGGATTAAACCACTGGAGTTGTATGTGAAAGTGAAAGTGTAGATTTATAATAGAAAATGACAAACATTGATCTGTTTCTCACCCACACCTATCATATCACTTCTGAAGACATGGATTAAACCACTGGAGTCTTATGGATTACTTTTATGCTGCCTTTATGTGCTTTAAAGTTCTAGTCACCATTCACTTGTGTTGTATGGACCTACAGAGTGGAAATATTCTTCTAAAAATCTTAATTTGTGTTCAACAGAAGAAAGAAAGTCACACACATCTGGGATGGCATGAGGGTGAGTAAATAAGTGCATTTTAATTTTTGGGTGAACTGTCCCTTTAACGAATCTTTCCAGGAGTTATGGTCAGGTCGTCCATTTGGCTCGGTGCACCCAACCTCATTAGTGGCATCTCCATTGGCAACAGCAGTGCCGTGTTTCCGGAAGTGTTGTAATGTTTATCCAGGCACTTGATTTTATCCATCAGGAGTTGATTGGAGGGTGAAAACTGTCTCTATATAGTCATGTGATGAAAAGTAAGAAGGATTGGTGACGTCAGCCAAATAGGAAAGTGTATCAGAGGCATTTTTGTATTTTTTATTAGATTTATTTTTTTTTAAATAACGTGCACTGATGAATTGTCCGCGAATCTTGAACATCCTAAAATGGTGCGTTCACATAAAACGCGAAAAAAAAAAAAATCTCCTCGCATTGCTCGCGCGAGTTTGACCGTTTGATTAAATATGTTTAAACTGGCGTTCGCGCGAGTATTCGCCCTTCTCTTCCGGAAAAGGAAAGGAGGCGGGGCTTCTACGACAACTTGTATTTCCGCCATCAACCAAGGCCGATACCAAACAACGATTGCTGCTCTGTGTCCGTTGTGGAAGCCCCATATACGGTGACGTAGTGTCGTACAATTCCGGGTGCCCACACACCGCTACAACCATTTTCTCACCCATTTTTCCAGATTTCTTCTGCTACTCCGTCAGTACGTCAGTGACATCTGGACAATCTCAATGATGGTAGGTTTTCACGACAACGCGTCATGCGGATATTTCGCTCAACTCGCGCGAATGAAGCGATTTTGCGTGTTCGAGTCGCGCCACCCGAAACGCTCGCTTCACATTGTATGTGAACGCACCATTAAGGTGCCATTCCGCGCATCTGGTCACGTGACTTGTTGAGTGCGTTGCCATGGAGACTCACAGCATGTGGAGACTCATGCTACTCTCCATGATCCACACACAACTCACCACACGCCCCATTGAGAGAACCACTAATCACCACCACGAGGAGGTTACCCCATGTGACTCTACCCTCCCTAGCAACCAGGTCAATTTGGTTACCCCATGTGACTCTACCCTCCCTAGCAACCGGCCCAATTTGGTTACCCCATGTGACTCTACCCTCCCTAGCAACTGGGACAATTTGGTTACCCCATGTGACTCTACACTCCCTAGCAACTGGGCCAATTTGGTTACCCCATGTGACTCTACCCTCCCTAGCAACCGGGACAATTTGGTTACCCCATGTGACTCTACCCTCCCTAGCAACTGGGACAATTTGGTTACCCCATGTGACTCTACCCTCCCTAGCAACCGGCCCAATTTGGTTACCCCATGTGACTCTACCCTCCCTAGCCACAATTTGGTTGCTAAGGAGACCTGACTGGTGTCACTCCAGGTGTGATAGTCAGCGTCAATACTCGCTGAGATACCCAGAGCCACTTATACAGTAAACATCATTGTAGTATAAAGCATGTCACAGCACAGTACACTGGTTGCAAATTTCATCATCAGCACAAAATGCACAACACAAATTTTGTCTCAAGCAAAGTACGCCTGACGCAAATTGTGATTCGCAGTTAGCGCAACGCTAATTCCGTTGTCAGCACAGTACTGCTTGCCTCCCACTGACTGTGCTAAAAGTGAACCGTAAAGCAATTGTAGCGCGTATGCGTCCGCCCAAATGGGCTAGCACCGTTTGTCGCGTTACAGCGTTATCTGGTTAGGACCTAGCACAAGGCGTCTGCACTAGCTCATTGTGGCCACATCCACTCTAATCCGTTTTCATTTCCTATCGGCATCATTTTCCATAATGTGCAGTAAAGGAGTGTAGTGGTGTAGTGGTCTAAAGCACATAACTGGTAATCAGGAGGTTGCTGGTTTGATCCCCACAGTCACCACCATTGTGTCCTTGAGTAAGACACTAAACTCCAGGTTGCTCCGGGGGGATTGTCCCTGTAATAAGTGCACTGTAAGTCACTTTGGTGGTGGTGTAGTGGACTAAAGCACATAACTGGTAATCAGAAGGTTGCTGGTTTGATCCCCACAGTCACCACCATTGTGTCCTTGAGTAAGACACTTAACTCCAGGTTGCTCCGGGGGGATTGTCCCTGTAATAAGTGCACTGTAAGTCACTTTGGTGGTGGTGTAGTGGACTAAAGCACATAACTGGTAATCAGAAGGTTGCTGGTTTGACCCCCACAGTCACCACCATTGTGTCCTTGAGTAAGACACTTAACTTCAGGTTGCTCCAGGGGGATTGTCCCTGTAATAAGTGCACTGTAAGTCACTTTGGTGGTGGTGTAGTGGACTAAAGCACATAACTGGTAATCAGAAGGTTGCTGGTTTGACCCCCACAGTCACCACCATTGTGTCCTTGAGTAAGACACTTAACTCCAGGTTGCTCCGGGGGGATTGTCCCTGTAATAAGTGCACTGTAAGTCACTTTGGTGGTGGTGTAGTGGACTAAAGCACATAACTGGTAATCAGAAGGTTGCTGGTTTGACCCCCACAGTCACCACCATTGTGTCCTTGAGTAAGACACTTAACTCCAGGTTGCTCCGGGGGGATTGTCCCTGTAATAAGTGCACTGTAAGTCACTTTGGTGGTGGTGTAGTGGACTAAAGCACATAACTGGTAATCAGAAGGTTGCTGGTTTGACCCCCACAGTCACCACCATTGTGTCCTTGAGTAAGACACTTAACTCCAGGTTGCTCCGGGGGGATTGTCCCTGTAATAAGTGCACTGTAAGTCACTTTGGTGGTGGTGTAGTGGACTAAAGCGCATAACTGGTAATCAGGAGGTTGCTGGTTTGATCCCCACAGTCACCACCATTGTGTCCTTGAGTAAGACACTTAACTCCAG
>JAVLUX010000206.1:1540000-1557500 GCA_032164185.1 Moxostoma hubbsi
CAGACAGGTAGGTAGACAGATATATAGATAGAAAAGACAGACAGAAAAGACTGATCACAGACAGACAGATAGAAAAAGTCTGATGACAGACAGATATAGGCAGATAGACAGCTAGGTAGGTAGGCAGACAGAAAAGACAGATAGACAGACAGACAGATATTGGCAGATGGACAGATGACAGACAGATAGATAGACAGATATATAGACAGAAAAGTCTGATGACAGACAGACATAGGCAGATAGACAGACAGATAGGTTGGTAGACAGACAGAAAAGAAAGATAGACAGACAGACAGACAGATACATAGATAGAAAAGACAGACAGGAAAGACTGATGACAGACAGAAAAGACAGACAGACAGAATAGAAGATAAATCCACCTTATCAACTCCAGCGCTCAGAATACTGATATTGGCAGATAGACAGACAGATACATAGACAGAAAAGAAAGACTGATGACAGACAGATATAGGCAGATAGACAGGTAGGCAGATAGATAGACAGGTAGGTAGGTAGATAGACAGGTAGGTAGATAGACAGGTAGGTAGGTAGACAGGTAGGTAGGTAGACAAACAGAAAAGACAGACTGATGACAGACAGACAGACATAGGCAGGTAGACAGACAGAAAAGAAAGATAGACAGACAGACAGACATATAGATAGAAAAGACAGACAGAAAAGAGACTGATCACAGATAGACAGAAAAGACAGATAGACAGACACATAGATAGAAAAGACAGACAGATAGATATTGGCAGATAGACAGAAAAGAAAGAGACAGACAGATAAACAGAAAAGAAAGACTGATGACAGACAGACAGATATAGGCAGATAGACAGGTAGGCAGATAGATAGATAGACAGGTAGGTAGACAGAAAAGACACACAGATGACAGACAGACAGATATAGGCAGATAGATAGACAGGTAGACAGACAGACAAAAGACTGATGACAGACAGAAAAGACAGACAGAATAGAAGATAAATCCACCTTATCAACTCCAGCGCTGAGAATACTGTTTCCTTTCTTATTCCACTTGAGTGCAAATATGGGCCCTTTGTGCTGTCCCAGTGTACTACTCAGATCACCTGTTAACAACCAGAACCACAAGCTCGTTTAACACGACACTTGCTTGTTGAGTTTGTTTTAGGGCATTACTGTGCCATGTGTAAGAGTTGCCGTACCATCTTTAGTCCATATTCTTGCAAAACCATCATACGATCCGGTTGCTAGGAGAGTCCCGTCACTCTGCACACAAATAAAAATAAAAACGGAGCTAACGTGAGAAGGTTGATTCCAAACGCTAGAATTATATTGCAAATTCACCATCTTTATATTAACCTCATATTATTACAGTGAATTTACCACAGTTAAAGGACGTTCTTGCAAATAATTGGGAGTCTGGGTATCTCAGCGAGTACTGACTGTAACTATCACCCCTATCTCCTTAGCAACCAAATTGGCCCGGTTGCTAGGGAGGGTAGAGTCACATGGGGTAACCTCCTCGTGGTGGTGATTAGTGGTTCTCTCAATGGGGCGTGTGGTGAGTTGTGTGTGGATCGTGGAGAGTAGCATGAGTCTCCACATGCTGTGAGTCTCCGCGGTGTCATGCACAACGAGTCACGTGATCAGATGCGCCGATTGACGGTCTCAGAGACTTGTCCTCCGCCACCCGGATTGAGGCGAGTGACCGTGCCACCACGAGGACCTACTAAGTAGTGGGAATTGGGTGTGCCAAATTGGGAGAAAAATAAATAATCAATGCCTCTGCCAAGTAGCAACAGTTCATGAATAGTCCTGTAAGTTGCCTAGCAACATGGCGCATTAATTTAGAATGTGCGGCTTGGAATGCAGCTCATCCAATCAGCATTTAGCGTCGCAAGTATCCGTTTAATAAAGGTTAATGAAATGCACTCACGTTCCAGTCTAATGAAGTGACGTCTTTGTTACTAGGAACGTCCTGCCCCCCTTCTCTAATGCAGTGACGCAGCACCAGCTGAGTCGAGCCGCTGTTACTGTTCTCATTCAGGTTCCATATACGAGCCGTGGAGTCACCAGAACTGCAGCACAAACAGCACGTAAAAATACAATAAACAGACATGCACGAAACTATGTAGTGAACACAACGTCACGCTTAACATTTGAGAAAACAGTATTTTTACTGTTGTAACCAATGACCCAAACCACCAAAATATTGCTATACTTAATAAAGTTATATTTATAAAAACTATATACAGTGAGGAAAATAAGTATTTGAACACCCTGCTATTTTGCAAGTTCTCCCACTTAGAAATCATGGAGGGGTCTGAAATTGTCATCGTAGGTGCATGTCCACTGTGAGAGACATAATCTAAAAAAAAATCCAGAAATCACAATGTATGATTTTTTAACTATTTATTTGTATGATACAGCAGCAAATAAGTATTTGAACACCTGAGAAAATCAATGTTAATATTTGGTACAGTAGCCTTTGTTTGCAATTACAGAGGTCAAACGTTTCCTGTAGTTTTTCACCAGGTTTGCACACACTGCAGGAGGGATTTTGGCCCACTCCTCCACACAGATCTTCTCTAGATCAGTCAGGTTTCTGGGCTGTTGCCGAGAAACACGGAGTTTGAGCTCCCTCCAAAGATTCTCTATTGGGTTTAGGTCTGGAGACTGGCTAGGCCACGCCAGAACCTTGATATGCTTCTTACAGAGCCACTCCTTGGTTATCCTGGCTGTGTGCTTCGGGTCATTGTCATGTTGGAAGACCCAGCCTCGACCCATCTTCAATGGTCTAACTGAGGGAAGGAGGTTGTTCCCCAAAATCTCGCAATACATGGCCCCGGTCATCCTCTCCTTAATACAGTGCAGTCGCCCTGTCCCATGTGCAGAAAAACACCCCCAAAGCATGATACTACCACCCCCATGCTTCACAGTAGGGATGGTGTTCTTGGGATGGTACTCATCATTCTTCTTCCTCCAAACACGGTTAGTGGAATTATGACCAAAAAGTTCTATTTTGGTCTCATCTGACCACATGACTTTCTCCCATGACTCCTCTGGATCATCCAAATGGTCATTGGCAAACTTAAGACGGGCCTTGACATGTGCTGGTTTAAGCAGGGGAACCTTCCGTGCCATGCATGATTTCAAACCATGACGTCTTAGTGTATTACCAACAGTAACCTTGGAAACGGTGGTCCCAGCTCTTTTCAGGTCATTGACCAGCTCCTCCCGTGTAGTTCTGGGCTGATTTCTCACCTTTCTTAGGATCATTGAGACCCCACGAGGTGAGATCTTGCATGGAGCCCCAGTCCGAGGGAGATTGACAGTCATGTTTAGCTTCTTCCATTTTCTAATGATTGCTCCAACAGTGGACCTTTTTTCACCAAGCTGCTTGGCAATTTCCACGTAGCCCTTTCCAGTCTTGTGGAGGTGTACAATTTTGTCTCTATTGTCTTTGGACAGCTCTTTGGTCTTGGCCATGTTAGTAGTTGGATTCTTACTGATTGTATGGGGTGGACAGGTGTCTTTATGCAGCTAACGACCTCAAACAGGTGCATCTAATTTAGGATAATAAATGGAGTGGAGGTGGACATTTTAAAGGCAGACTAACAGGTCTTTGAGGGTCAGAATTCTAGCTGATAGACAGGTGTTCAAATACTTATTTGCAGCTGTATCATACAAATAAATAGTTAATCTTTGGAGGGAGCTCAAACTCCGTGTTTCTCAGCGACAGCCCAGAAACCTGACTGATCTAGAGAAGATCTGTGTGGAGGAGTGGGCCAAAATCCCTCCTGCAGTGTGTGCAAACCTGGTGAAAAACTACAGGAAACGTTTGACCTCTGTAATTGCAAACAAAGGCTACTGTACCAAATATTAACATTGATTTTCTCAGGTGTTCAAATACTTATTTGCAGCTGTATCATACAAATAAATAGTTAAAAAATCATACATTGTGATTTCTGGATTTTTTTTTAGATTATGTCTCTCACAGTGGACATGCACCTACGATGACAATTTCAGACCCCTCCATGATTTCTAAGTGGGAGAACTTGCAAAATAGCAGGGTGTTCAAATACTTATTTTCCTCACTGTATATATTTGATCATTTCCTCCCCAATGTGTAACGGTCAATTCCCAAAGTCCTCGTGGTGGCGTAGTGACTCAATCCGAATCCAGGGCGTGCTGAGTGAATCCAGTCAGGTCTCCTTAGCAACCAAATTGGCCCGGTTGCTAGGGAGGGTAGAGTCACATGGGGTAACCAAATTGGCCCGGTTGCTAGGGAGGGTAGAGTCACATGGGGTAACCAAATTGTCCCGGTTGCTAGGGAGGGTAGAGTCACATGGGGTAACCAAATTGTCCCGGTTGCTAGGGAGGGTTGAGTCACATGGGGTAACCAAATTGGCCCAGTTGCTAGGGAGGGTAGAGTCACATGGGGTAACCAAATTGGCCCGGTTGCTAGGGAGGGTAGAGTCACATGCGGTAACCAAATTGGCCCGGTTGCTAGGGAGGGTAGAGTCACATGGGGTAACCAAATTGTCCTGGCTGCTAGGGAGGGTAGAGTCACATGGGGTAACCAAATTGGCCCGGTTGCTAGGGAGGGTAGAGTCACATGGGGTAACCAAATTGTCCCGGTTGCTAGGGAGGGTACAGTCTCATGGGGTAACCAAATTGTCCCGGTTGCTAGGGAGGGTAGAGTCACATGGGGTAACCAAATTGTCCCGGTTGCTAGGGAGGGTACAGTCACATGGGGTAACCTCCTCGTGGTCACTATAATGTGGTTCTCGCTCTCGGTGGGGCGTGTGGTGAGTTGTGTGTGGATGCCGCGGAGAATAGCGTGAAGCCTCCACACGCGCTACGTCTCCACGGTAATGCACTCAACACGCCACGTGATGAGATGCGCGGATTGACTATGCCACCACGAGGACTTAAGAGCGCATTCCAAATTGGGAAGAAAAAAATGATAATAATTAAGTTTTCATTGGATTTCACTCTCGATTGTTAATTATAGTTTATTTAATTTAATTTTGTTATCACAAAATAAACCCCAACAGGATGATCAGGACCCGTTGCGAAGCAAAACAGGAGCTTATTTTGCGAAAACGACCATCTTGACTGCCATTATCCTGCTTATTACACCGCTACTAACCAAATAAATGGATAAATGAACATGAAATACTGATTTGCATGGAATTGAACGTTATTATAATGTATTAGCCATTATGTGAGGAGAGAAAAAGTCTCTAGAAAAGCTGAATTTAAAGAGGCAGCTCACTAGGTCCATTTATTGTTATATCAGTTGGTACAACTTAGACTATTAGTGAGTGAATCACTCTTTTGAAATCAATACTGTCTGTAGGAGTTACACTCGCACAATATGAAACCGCTTTGTTTAAGGTCGGCGTGTATAGAGTGACTCACCCCGAGGCCAACAGGTCACAGACGGGGTTCCAGGCACAGATAAAGACCTCCGACTCGTGACCTCTCAACACTGTGGCTTTGCCGGCAGGAATCCGGATGTCTCCGTCCACCTCCATCCACTCCTCACGATGATCTGACGGAGAGGAAATGCACGTGCTCTTCAATACCTCACTAAATTGTCATATCAACTTATCAGGGCTAATTTACACTTAGTTCGCCTAAAAATGCAAACAAAATGTCACATCTGCGAAGGCGTTCGGGTGGTGATATTTCTCCTGTACGCACACATCTGACATTCTTGGCTAGTGGAAAAGCATTGATGATTGAGTTTAGTTTCTTTATCACCTCAAGTGACTAATGGGGCTTTTCCACGGCCCGCTACAACTCGACTTGGGGGGTTTCCACTGTGGATTGTACCTGGTATCTGATACTTTTCAGTCGAGGTCCCAAGCGAGCCGAGCTCTGATTGGTCAGAGAGAATCGTCACTATCAGAGTCACTGGATTTGCGACACGGGACATCAACCCGCTTGTTTTAAAGTTAGCTACAGTGTGGGAGGGAGTGTTGCTGGAGTCCAAGATGGAGGATGGTACGTTTTGTTACGTTAACTCTAAACTCTGCTTGAAAGCTTCACTTTATTTAGTTGAGCAGCTACTGGAAGCTTCTAAAACAACCAGGTTAATTTAACTGTTACACTTGTGTAAAATCACCATCAACAGCTGCTTTATGCAGCACAATGAGCTAGCAGCTAACAGCTAGCGCTTGTGTTATTGTTTATGGTCCGTAATGTTTGTGTAGTGTTTAAGATGATGTCACGGCAGTAGAGGCGGGGCAACTATGACAATCAGCCTATAATCCCGCCCACATTGAGGCGGCACTAAACTGCAGATTCGAGTCGAACCGTAACGTGCCGTGGAAAAGTGCCCATCATTTTATACAGACGCCACCTGTAGCATAAACACATGTTGCTTTACTTCATTCAGGTAGTTCAGAAATTAGGCTCAAGTAGTCGTGATTTGTCATTCAGTACTTTCTCTGTAAAATGAAGGACTTACTAAGAGCATGCGTGCCGTTAGTGCTGTTGTTTTGCTGCTTCGGTTCGAGATCGTCTTTGAACGCCCGCTGTCTGGACTGGACCGTATCCGGCATCACAGCGTCAATGAGCGACAGAGACTCTATCGGCCGACAGTCAAAAAGCGTGCCATCCTGAAACATTCATGCACAAAATATAACCAAGAGGCAAAACTGAAAGCAAAGCAACAGATCGAAGACATCGTGATTATTCTGGTGAAACGTGTTCGTGCACAAATCCAGACTGTAAATCAGTTCAACCATGGACCAGTTTGAATCTGACCTCGATGATGCTGATCTCCGCTTCCACGTACTGCAGTCCTTTCTGTAGTATGGAGACGAGAGCGGCAGGGGGCACCAGAGCGCCATTGATGTTTGACTGACTGATGTGACTCTCAATGCCAAAGGTGAACGCCGAGTGAGAGAAACCTGTAACACAAACGCACAACACATAATGAGCCCTCCCTCAACGTTTTCTGTGCGGTTGTGATTGGGTAGTCACAGCTGTGCCGACACGTTTGTCTGTGTTTAGTTCTTCATTAAATATTATTTATATTATCAAGCCGGTTCTCGCCTCCTCCTCTCCAATAACTCCCATTACATTAATGACAAAAAGGAAGGAGGTGGGATGTGCCGTAGTAGAGTCCTCGCCACTACCATCCACCCCAACGGAGCAGCTGTGGCCATTCGCCGGGAGGAGTCCGGCGGGCCACCGGCCACGAGGTGAGAAGGGGCTCCTAGTGGAATGCCTGGAGCGGTCAGGGCTGCTGCCGGGGCAGGGGGAGAACCCTACCAGCCGCTAAACCCGGCGGAATCGTGATTGTCCCGTTCCCAGCCAACCGCCTGGAGCGGGACAACTGCTGCCAGGGGCGGGGGAGACCCCTTCTGTTGCCTGAGAATGCGGCGGGGCGTTCCGTCTGCCTCTGATCCGTCCGGGGAGGTGCTGCTGTCGTCCATTAGAGGGTGGAGGAGTGGCCGAGGACCAAGCTACAGCGTATCGGAGAACCGGCGTGTAAGTGTTTTTTTTTTTTCCTCTCTCGCGCTCGCTCTCTCTCTCGGTCTCTCGCTCGCTCTCTCTCTCGGTCTCTCGCTCGCTCTCTCTCTCTCTCTCTCTCTCTCTCTCTCCCTCTCTCTCTCTCCATCTGTCTCTCTCTCTGTCTCTCTTTCTATCTGTCTCTCTCTCTCTATCTCTCGCTCGCTCTCTCTGTCTCTCGCTCTCTCTCTCCGTCTCTCGCTCTCTCTCTGTCTCTCTCTCTCTGTCTCTCTCTCTCGCTCCATCTCTCTCTCTCTCTCTCTCTCTCGCTCCGTCTCTCTCTCTCTCTCTCTCTCTCGCGCTCTCTCCCACTGCGGCTCCATGTTGGCCTTTCCCTCTCTTTTAAATTTAAAGAAACCTACCATATTGGAAATGCCTACAATGGTTCAGGAAATGCTAAATAATGAGCATTCTGCTCGAAACTTCCAGTTTGTGGTGAGAGTAACTTAGTTACATAATTACATTTTATACACGTTTTGTGACACTATTTTTTATTAATCTATTAACAGAGACACTCCCCTTGAAATCCAATCACAAGTGCTCACAGTAGATGCATTTTAGCGATCAGGTGTAAATGGCGATTTGAATAGCGCAAGAGTTTGTCAGCCATTATTAATATTCCTGTGGATGATGTCCGTGGTATTTACCTGACTCCTGTAGATATCTGTACACTAGGAAGTTGACCTCATCACTGGTAATGCTCATCTTAACTCCGAACACCGGAGCTGAAGAACGGCTCCAATCTACAGAACACACACATCAACATGATGAGCAACATTACAACATGACTTTTAGAACAGTAGTACATTGAATGGTGATCAGATCTTTGAAGCTCCAAAAATCACAGATAGTCAGCATAAACGTCATCCATATGACTCCAGCGGTTAATGTCTTCAAAAGTGACACGATCACTTTCGGTGCAATATCAAAATCCACAAAAAGAGGGAGATCATTCTCATATTTGGCTTCTAAACTATGGAAAAGTCTTCCTAGCGGTGTTCGGGACTCAGACACACTCTCTCAGTTTAAGTCTAGACTAAAGACTCATCTATATAGCCAGACATACACCCAATTTATCCCTAAACTTATGCAATGCTACATTACTCAGTTCTGCCCGAACTGGAAACACTTCTCATATTCTATAACTCTGCTTTAAAGCGAAAGGCATCTACGATAATATTATTAGGGCCCAAGCACCGATGGTGCAAGGAGCCCATTGTTCTAGGCGTTTATAAATTTTTTCCCTAATTAATTGCATTTTTGAGAGCCTAGACATACTCGAAAACTCGTGAAACTTTGCACACGCATCAGAAGTCGCGTAAATGTACATCTGATTCAGGTTTCAGAATGAGGCGTGGCAAAATGGCTCGATAGCACCACCTACAAACATTCAACGATGTGCGCTTTACGCTACATTTAACCTACACATACGAAAATCGGTACACGTGTGTAACATGCCAATATCTACAAATAAGTCTCTTGGACACATGCTCTAAACTCAACAGGAAGTCAGCCATCTTGATTTTTCTCTCCAATTGTTGCTCAGTTTTTGCCATTTTTAGGCTTCATGCTTTAATAAACTCCTTCTAGAGATTTCTTCAGATTTACAAGAAAGATTTACGGTCTGACAAATTTCAATGTTTCGCCATGAAACAGGAAGTTGTTGTAGCTCATACATACAATGTCCAATCTGCCCCAAACTTCACATGTTTGATAATCGTCCCGGCCTGAACACTCCTATATGCCAATATTCAGTTATAGTCATAGCGCCACCTACTGGCAACAGGAAATGACATGTTTTACACTGTGATACACTCTTAACATCATTTAAATGCTAAAAAATGCAAAAAAAATTGGAGTGAAATTCCCCACGTACAGCAGCCCCAACGTGCACCAGCGTGCGAGGGCCCGTTCGTCGCTGCTTGCAGCTTTAATTCTAATTTGTTTCCCTGTCTCAACCTTATGATACATATCCCGAGGTTACCAGATCCAGCTTCGATCGAACCAGAAGTCCGACTCCCACTGTTAAGGGTCGCTGCGTAATCACTACTAACTGCAGCCTGTGCCAGCCAGACATCACTTCAGTCTACTACTACTGCTGTCAAAACCACCGTAAAACATGGGACACTTCCCTGGCCACTGCATGAACCTTGGACTTAGGATTCAACGGAAATGTACTGCCTTAATGAATATAAAATAATTTGTTATAGCATAATAAATATACAGAATATATACACAATACAAAATAAAGCTGCTTTGAAATGATGCGCAGTGTGAAAAGCACTATACAAATAAAAATGACGATTTAATATGGTAGCAATTTATTATTACAAAAACAGATGTGCATCCCAATTTTAGTTTGCAACCCACCACGACTGACCTGATCTGTGTAAGCCTTTTATTTTGACAACTTAAAAGCAGTTTACCTGCTACCACAAAACCAAAATAATTTAACATTTTAAAAGGATTTTATTTATTTTTGTATTATATTTTAAATATACAAATGTAAGGATAAAGCGGTCACAAGCACAGAGCCATAAGAAACCACAAGAGTGATTAATGTGAAAAAAATAAATAAAAAGAAAACGGGTCACAGCCGAGAGATATGTGGAAAAGAAGAGGCACGTGCAATCCGGCAGCGAGCCTCATTTTCTCCTGGCAGGTCACGTCTGACAGACGTGCAAACAAGAGCAGCAAAACTGCAACCATTTTCTCTTGAGCGGCTCTGCGGAGTAAAAATGGGTCTCAGGGTGCATGAATGAACCCACACAACCACAAGTCGCCACACAAGCCATGTCAGTTAAATCCTCATATGCAGTCAACTTAGCAGAGTTGATTGGCGCTGTGCAAAAATTTGGGGGGGAAATCGTTGTCAAACTGGAGACAAGTTTATGAAAGCAATAAAGCATGATAAGTTTTATGTTAGTGATTTTACCATAAGTAAAGGTTGTCCTAAACATGTAAAACCCCTTACCTATGGTGAAATCACTGTAACGCAAGGCCTCAAGTGGCTTATTGCCTTAACAAAATGGCTCCAACGGCAATATGATAAAAGACGTTTTAGATGTTAAATAAATAGTTACAATAATGAACGAGTCAATGACTGAATTTTTTTGTCCAGATCAATACTTAAATGAATATCTAAATAATGGAATTCACACAACAACAAAAAATACCTCAATTAAGTTTATTGGCAAATTATTGACCAAATTAAAACCATCGGCAAATTAAGCAAGAAAACGGCAATAAACCGATGGTTCATTTATTATTAATGATCATCACACTTTGTAAAAACACTGAATTCAAATGCACAATCCCAAAATAATGAGAGCCACAGAATGAAGGAGGGATGGCAGTCTTTAGAACATGTCATATTTAATTTTATTAGTTCTCGTTCACACATTAATGAAGGAAAAAAAACATTGTTACAGACGTGACACTTGTGAAAGCGGCACTAACCTATAGATGATGAGGTAAAACCATCCAAAAAGCCTTTGGCACCAGCAAACGATAATGGTATGGTATCCATTAAGGCTACATGATTGATTAAATTATGGTCTTGTACGATTACAAACGCTTGAAAGCTTAAAAATAGACTGCACTTCAGCGCACCAGTCTGTGTAAGCAAGCGGCGCCCTCTAGCGGTGTGTATGGCATTATCCATTATAACACAATAGAACTTAAGAGCATTTTGTTCCTTTGGTACAAACTTTATTTTTGCATGATGTGGAATTGCCCAATGTATGGATAATAGGAATGTGATGTTCTATCATATATGCTACATACATGTATATACGTTCTGTTGGTTTGAACAAGTGCAAAAATGTTTTAGAAGTACAAAATAACCTTTTTTCACAACAATCATCGTGTTTTGATATTTAGTTATTTTTCACTATTTTATCTTTTTTATCTTTTAATATTTTTTAGGCTAGTGTTCACTGATAATGACATGCATGACATTATAACTTTTTGTATTAAAGTTGCAAGTTGCAATGTACACATCATGTGATCACAATATTGTACAATATATACAATATATATTTTGTTTTGAACAAAATGAGTTGTCGGCCGTCCAAGCAAATTCCCTCATTAGTGCTTAATATGCTTCTCTTCTGACATGCACGTCTGCGTTTCACGTGAGCGTTGTGTGCACTTCCTCTGGAGCATGCAAATGTGCGGGAGTCCATCAGGATTCTTGATATTTACTGTGCAGAGGAGGATCACTTCACTTGTGAACGGTCACATGACTAACATCACTCGTAATACAAGCAATTTGAGAATCATGCAAAAGAATATAACGAAAGCCAAAAGATGTGCTTGCAATCATTTTATTTGTTTACTGCAAGTAGTGTTTAAACAATTTTGGAAATTTTCTGAAAGTGTATATTTTGAGCCTAAGTCTTACATTTTTTTGGTCAATTTTTTTTTTTGAGAAATGTTTTTTTCTCTTTTCAAAAAATATTTTTTATCTCTCTTAAAATTATCATTTTTTTCTCTGGTTTTAGATTTAATTGTGGCAAAATGGCTCAATAGCGCCACCTACAATATTTCAACGAAGCAGCCCTCATGCCACATTTCACCTACATGTACAAAAATCGGTACACATATGTAACATGTCAACACGTACAAAAAAGTCTCTTAGAGCCACATCCTAAACCCAACAGGAAGTCAGCCATTTTTCAGATATCACTCAGTTTTTGCCAATTCCTCCATGAGATTAAATCAGATCAACATCATATTCGGTCAGTCTAATCTAAAGACCTTGGCAATGCTAAGTTGTGAACCGTTTGAGTTTTCTTTGAATGGCGTGTCTGTGGCATCCTGACAAATTTCGACGTTTCGCCATGAAACAGGAAGTTGTTGTAACTCAAACATACAATGTCCAATCTGCTCCAAACTTCACATGTTTGATAAGAGTCCCGACCTGAACACTTCTACATACCAATATTCAGTTACAGTCATAGCGCCACCTACTGGCAACAGGAAATGACATGTTTTACACTGTGATACACTCATAACAACATTTAAGTGCAAAAAAATGCTTGGAGTGATATTCCCCTGGCACAGCAGCACAGTGGGCACCAACTGGTGAGGGTCCGTTCATCACTGCCTGCAGCTTTACTAGATTAATATGAAACTGCAACATTTTTGTCAAAATACAACTGATACTGCTATAATATCCTGATCAGTTTTATCAAGGGTGATGATGTGAGCACGGAGCACACGTGCAGGAAAACCAGGCTTCAGTTGTGATGCACAAATGCACGTATGAAACACAGAACACGAGATGAATATAATTAATGTTGTTTCGCCGGCTTACATTTTAACTTGGGCAGCTGACGAAATAAAGTTCAACGCAGGTAAACCCTGACACACACACACACACACACGTCCAAAAACGTTCAAGTCACCCATGAGGAGGTTTTAGGGACATTATGGTCTGCTTGTGTGTTTGAAAACTAGGCCATGTTGGCATGATTGTTTCAGACGGATTTGGATTTTCCACAGAGGGAAACCTGAAGGCTTTGATCAAATCCAGGAGAAAATTCCCCAGACTCATATCTCTCTCTCTTCTACCTGATTAACCATTAACTCTAATTGTAATGATTTACAACTCTGTGCAAATCTAAAGCTATTTATAACGTCCTGCGTGACAACATGTGGCGTGGGAGAGGATGTGAGCCGGGAAGAGAATAGTCAGGCCTTTACAATTCTCCTTCCTATTCCACTTGATGGTTAACAAACTAATTCACACTTTTACAAGGTATTTCAGCTGCCAACTTATAAAAGTTCAACGAATATTCCTGAAATTCAAACCGTTTACTTCATTAGCCATCCAACTTTAGTTAAATAACCCTGATGTACTGGATATAGTGACTCAAATAACATTCAGTAAACATTTAGCAACTACCAATGATGCAAAATGTAATATATAAAGTATCTGACATATGACCCACACACACACACACACACACAACTAGTAAACTCTGGCTGTGTATTTGCAAATTTGACCGATTTAGTATATAACCAAAGTCTAGTTTAAACACTGAAATAAATGCCCTCCAATGGCATCTACACAAACAACAACCACCATAAAACACTTTAAGGAACTGAAGACTAAAACACGACGTTGCCTCTAAACATTAGTGGCAGTCCACTGGTTAAGTGTCATGGCTGTGCGTACTGTCAGACGTTTACATACTCTTACGTTGAAGTCATTAAAACTCATTTTTAACCACTCCACAGATTTCATATTGGCAAACTATAGTTTTGGCGAGTCGTTTAGGACATCTACTTTGTGCATGACACGAGTAATTCTTCCAACAATGGTTTACAGACCGATTGTGTCACTTTTAATTGACTATAATCACAGTTCCAGTGGGTCAGAAGTTTACATACACTAAGTTAACTGTGCCTTTAAGCAGCTTGGAAAATTCCAGAAAATTATGTCAAGCCTTTAAACAATTAGCTTCTGATTGGAGGTGTACTGAACTGGAGGTGTACCTGTGGATGTATTTTAAGAACTTCAAACTCAGTGCCTCTTTGCTTGACATCATGGGACAATCAACAGAAATCAGCCGAGACCTCCACAAGTCTGGATCATCCTTGGGAGCAATTTCCAAACGCCTGAATGTGACACGTTCATCTTTACAAACAATAGTACACAAGTATAAACACCATGTGACCACACAGACATCATACCACTCAGGAAGGAGACGCCATCATGTGACCACACAGCCATCATACCGCTCAGGAAGGAGACGCCATCATGTGACCACACAGCCATCATACCGCTCAGGAAGGAGACGCCATCATGTGACCACACAGCCATCATACCGCTCAGGAAGGAGACGCCATCATGTGACCACACGGCCATCGTACCGCTCAGGAAGGAGACGCCATCATGTGACCACACGGCCATCGTACCGCTCAGGATGGAGACGCCATCATGTGACCACACGGCCATCGTACCGCTCAGGAAGGAGACGCCATCATGTGACCACACGGCCATCGTACCGCTCAGGAAGGAGACGCCATCATGTGACCACACGGCCATCGTACCGCTCAGGAAGGAGACGCCATCATGTGACCACACGGCCATCGTACCGCTCAGGAAGGAGACGCCATCATGTGACCACACGGCCATCGTACCGCTCAGGAAGGAGACGCCATCATGTGACCACACGGCCATCGCACCGCTCAGGAAGGAGACGCCATCATGTGACCACACGGCCATCGCACCGCTCAGGAAGGAGACGCCATCATGTGACCACACGGCCATCGCACCGCTCAGGAAGGAGACGCCATCATGTGACCACACGGCCATCGCACCGCTCAGGAAGGAGACGCCATCATGTGACCACACGGCCATCGCACCGCTCAGGAAGGAGACGCCATCATGTGACCACACGGCCATCGCACCGCTCAGGAAGGAGACGCCATCATGTGACCACACGGCCATCACACCGCTCAGGAAGGAGACGCCATCATGTGACCACACGGTCATCACACCGCTCAGGAAGGAGACGCCATCATGTGACCACACGGCCATCGCACCGCTCAGGAAGGAGACGCCATCATGTGACCACACGGCCATCGCACCGCTCAGGAAGGAGACGCCATCATGTGACCACACAGACATCACACCGCTCAGGAAGGAGACGCCATCATTCACAGGACCTTGTGAAGATGCTGGAGGAAACAGGTGGACGAGTATCTAGATCCACAGCAAAACGAGTCCTATATGGACATCACCTGAAAGGCTGCTCAGCAAGGAAGAAGCCGCTGCTCCAAAACCACCATAAACAAGCCAGACTACAGTTTGCAAGTGCACATGGGGACAAATATCTTACTTTTGGGTAAATGTCCTCTGGTCTGATTAAACAATATTGAACTGTTTGGCCGTAATGACCATCAGTATGTTTGGAGGAAAAAGGGTGAAGAAAAGCATCCCAACTGTGAAGCATGGGGGTGCAGCATCATGTTGTGATACAAACTGGAACTCAAACGCAGTTTAATAAATGAATCCCGTCCCAATAGGGCTGAAGTCACACATTCTGGTTCCTGTCCTAAAAACGATACAGTATTTAAAAATTATTATTTACCTCTTGCCGGGTCAAAAATGACCGGAAGGCAATAGGAGGGTTAAGTCACTGAAACATCGCTCACAAATCGTATTCCCCGTCCCACAAACTCAAACTGTGATGTCACATATGTTCATGACACGCGGAAGAACTACCAGACTTCTAAATACTTGGAATATACCGTAATAACTACTTTTATGGTGTGTGTGCCTTTAATAACACAGATCAAAATGGTGTTTGTACTCGTTCCTTTATGTTGAGAGTGAATGTATGAACACAATCGAGTAGGCTACTAACTAGTGAACACTTGATCCCTCCCCCACTCAATAGCCTACATACTGGAGACATGTGCTACTGTAGCATCTAGCAACAAACAGCGAGTTTTCTTACCAAATCAAAACGAAACCATCGCGAAAATCTATTTTTGAAGTGGCCAGCACATATGTACCCATACAAATATGACTTTAAAGACATTAGAGGCGTCTGGGAAAGTTTAATAACCCATCATTCACGCATACTGTACATTCAGTACACTCAGTAGTATCATTTTAATCGATCTTTATAAAGCACGACAGATAACGTTCATATGAATATTATATCGCTTCTTCTTACCTTCACAACTCAAGTTGCTTCCTCTTTTTCACTTCCACAAGGAAACTATCCTCTAACTTCACTGTGGGAAACGCGACTTCGCTGCCATGCTCCGGTCAGACTGGTCGGTTATCGGCGGTAGTCCGGTTTGAAACAATAATCGCGGTTTCGTCTGGCAAAATTGGCGTTTAAATGTAGATCATGTCGGATTGTTTTTACGCAAGTTTCCTGTGTGTTTCTCACAGAACAGAGGGTCGATAGACAGCGACACTTACACTTACTACAACAGAACGAGCGAGGCGGACTGTGTTTCAAAAACTAGTGAGCTCCCTACATAGGCAGCATCGCAGTGACGTCAGAGCGCGCGACAATAAATCAAACCGCTTTTTGAGCGTCGCCGTATTTGCGCCTATTTTAGACTAAAATACTTTATTTAACGGAGAAAGACACAACATTAAACATGTAAACAGGGAATATATGTATAAAAAATAATAATATTAACAGTGATCTGAGAGCGCACAAAAGTTGGACCGCTTTTTGAGCGTTGTAGCAAGTTACGCATTGTACTTTTTATTTACATATTTATTTATTTAATTTTTCTTCCCAATTTGGAACGCCCAATTCCCAATGCGCTCTAAGTCCTCATGGTGGTGTAGTGACTCGCCTCAATCCAGGTGGCGGAGGACGAATCTCAGTTGCCTCCGCGTCTGAGACCGTCAATCTGCGCATCTTATCACGTGACTTGTTGAGTGTGTTACCGTGGCGACGTAGCGCGTGTGGAGGCTTCACGCTATTCTCCGCGGCATCCACACACAACTCACCACATGCACCACCGAGAGCGAGAACCACATTATAGTGACCACGAGGAGGTTACCCCATGTGACTCTACCCTCCCTAGCAACCGGCCAATTTGGTTGCTAAGGAGACCTGACTGGAGTCACTCAACACACCCTGGATTCAAGCTCACGACTCCAGCGGTGATAGTCAGCATCAATACTCGCAGAGATACACAGACCCCTATTTATTTATTTATTTATGGAGGAAACACACATTGAACATGCACACAGGGAATATTGGGGTATCAAAAGATATTTACAACAGCAGTAACTGGGAACGTGACAAAAGTCAGACTGCTCATTTGCATCTATCTTATGCAAAATACTTTCTTTGGTTTATTCTTTAAAGAAATGCACATTGAACGTGTGCACAAGAAACATTTATGGGTATCCTATGCAACGGTTCTGACTGTATCTTGCTTTTATCCTACAGTCATGATGTCGTTTTGCCAAAGGAATCATCATATGGCCAAAAGT
>JAVLUX010000206.1:1562500-1637500 GCA_032164185.1 Moxostoma hubbsi
AGTCTTTGAGGAATATTTCAAGATCTACTGATCAGATTTTGTTGTGTTTGGGCTCGTTTGAATTGGGACAGTCTGCTGTAATTCACAATATGTCATTGTCTATCTTATGTGTATTTTTCAGGAAATAATCAGGAAAAACGTGACAAAAAGACTCTTCTGTTTATTATATTTGCATGTGTCAGTGGGAATTACATCCACTAAAACTCACTGCAGACCTCCTGTAACGAATGGAGCTGACGCGGAGTGGGGATCTAGATGCAGCTTTATTGAACTGATCAAAAAGACAACAAGAACACTGGAACAAACAAAAGGTCCATGATGGGAAAACAAAGGTAATGAAGAGGAAAACATAAACCGACTGGAACAAGCAGGAACTCCGGCAACATACAATCAACGATCGACACTGGGTGGAAAAACAACAGGGTTTAAATAAACAGGGATAACGATGGACAGGTGCAAACAATGAGGGATAGTTGGATGTGATGAGGGCCGGGAATTGTGGGAAATGTAGTTTAGGGTGATAGTGAGGGAAAAAACACGAGGCAGACAATGGGGAATCGTAACAGAATCCCCCCTCAAAGGGGCGGATTCCAGACACCCTTAAAAAAAGGAAAAGAAAAACAAAACGTCCCAGGAGTGAAGGGGGGGCACAAGGGGCAAACGGACAGTCAAGGGGGGGGGGCACAAGGGGCAAACGGACAGACCACAGGGACCAGGGAGACCAAGGGGATGACCTCGAGGTGGGGGCTGGGTCAGGAGGTCGGGGGGGGGGGCGGACACCTGATGGACAGAGTGGGTCAGAAGGCAGGGGTGGAGGCCACATGACAGGGACAGGTTCAGGGGGCCTGGGAGGTGGCCACAGGACAGGGTCAGGAGATCTGGGAGGTGACCACAGGACAAGGAATGGGTCAGGAGGGACAGGGTCAGGGGATCTGGGAGGTGGCCACAGAACAGGGGACGGGTCAGGAGGTCAAGGAGATGGCCGTAGGACAGGGAAAGGTTCAGGAGGCCTGGGAGGAGACCACAGGACAGGGATCGGGTCAAGTGGCCAAGGAGGCTTAGTGGGCGGTGCCATAGATGGCGAAGCCGTGGAGGCCTTCAAGGGCGGAGCTGTGGAAGGCGGAGCCATGAAGGACCGTGGGCCGTGGCAGGCGTGGGCGTTGGCTCGTGGGCCGTGACAGGCGTGGAGGGGCGAGTTATGGAAGGCTGGGGGGTGACCACTGTGGGAGGAGAGGTAGAGTCCTCCTCCACAACACCCACAGTGAATGGAGAGTCGCGGATTCTCAGGGTCTCTTCAACGAAATCGCGGAGCGTCCAGTGCGGGGTCGCTGGTGGCAGCTGCTCCTTTAGGGAACTGCTAAGATTTCCCCTGAAGAAGGCCACCAAGGAGAACTCTGGGAAGTCTGATGTGTATGCCAGCTCCAGAAACTCACGGACGTGGGCCTCTATTGGGCGGTCCTCTTGTCTGAGGCAGAGAAGCTGGTAGTTCGCCTGCTGGGCTGCTAGATCCATTGTTGGTCGATCGTTCTGTAATGAATGGAGCTGACGCGGAGTGGGGATCTAGATGCAGCTTTATTGAACTGATCAAAAAGACAACAAGAACACTGGAACAAACAAAAGGTCCATGATGGGAAAACGAAGGTAATGAAGAGGAAAACATAAACCGACTGGAACAAGCAGGAACTCCGGCAACATACAATCAACGATCGACACTGGGTGGAAAAACAACAGGGTTTAAATAAACAGGGATAACGATGGACAGGTGCAAACAATGAGGGATAGTTGGATGTGATGAGGGCCGGGAATTGTGGGAAATGTAGTTTAGGGTGATAGTGAGGGAAAAAACACGAGGCAGACAATGGGGAATCGTAACAGAATCCCCCCTCAAAGGGGCGGATTCCAGACACCCTTAAAAAAAGGAAAAGAAAAACAAAACGTCCCAGGAGTGAAGGGGGGGCACAAGGGGCAAACGGACAGTCAAGGGGGGGGGGCACAAGGGGCAAACGGACAGACCACAGGGACCAGGGAGACCAAGGGGATGACCTCGAGGTGGGGGCTGGGTCAGGAGGTCGGGGGGGGGGCGGACACCTGATGAACAGAGTGGGTCAGAAGGCAGGGGTGGAGGCCACATGACAGGGACAGGTTCAGGGGGCCTGGGAGGTGGCCACAGGACAGGGTCAGGAGATCTGGGAGGTGACCACAGGACAAGGAATGGGTCAGGAGGGACAGGGTCAGGGGATCTGGGAGGTGGCCACAGAACAGGGGACGGGTCAGGAGGTCAAGGAGATGGCCGTAGGACAGGGAAAGGTTCAGGAGGCCTGGGAGGAGACCACAGGACAGGGATCGGGTCAAGTGGCCAAGGAGGCTTAGTGGGCGGTGCCATAGATGGCGAAGCCGTGGAGGCCTTCAAGGGCGGAGCTGTGGAAGGCGGAGCCATGAAGGACTTCAGGGGCAGAGCCGTGGAAGGCAGAACCATGAAGGACCGTGGGCCGTGGCAGGCGTGGGCGTTGGCTCGTGGGCCGTGACAGGCGTGGAGGGGCGAGTTATGGAAGGCTGGGGGGTGACCACTGTGGGAGGAGAGGTAGAGTCCTCCTCCACAACACCCACAGTGAATGGAGAGTCGCGGATTCTCAGGGTCTCTTCAACGAAATCGCGGAGCGTCCAGTGCGGGGTCGCTGGTGGCAGCTGCTCCTTTAGGGAACTGCTAAGATTTCCCCTGAAGAAGGCCACCAAGGAGAACTCTGGGAAGTCTGATGTGTATGCCAGCTCCAGAAACTCACGGACGTGGGCCTCTATTGGGCGGTCCTCTTGTCTGAGGCAGAGAAGCTGGTAGTTCGCCTGCTGGGCTGCTAGATCCATTGTTGGTCGATCGTTCTGTAATGAATGGAGCTGACGCGGAGTGGGGATCTAGATGCAGCTTTATTGAACTGATCAAAAAGACAACAAGAACACTGGAACAAACAAAAGGTCCATGATGGGAAAACGAAGGTAATGAAGAGGAAAACATAAACCGACTGGAACAAGCTGGAACTCCGGCTGGAACTCCGGCAACATACAATCAACGACCGATACCGGGTGGAAAAACAACAGGGTTTAAATAAACAGGGATAACGATGGACAGGTGCAAACAATGAGGGATAGTTGGATGTGATGAGGGCCGGGAATTGTGGGAAACGTAGTTTAGGGTGATAGTGAGGGAAAAAACACGAGGCAGACAATGGGGAATCGTAACACCTCCGAGTGCAACACATTTGCTCATTATTTGTGTTTCACAGGGAGTGTCCCCCATTGGCACGGTATACGTAAGCTCGGTTCATTTAATCCTTCTATTAAGAATTGTATATATTTATTTATTTTAAATATGCTCAAAAAAGGATTACAAAACCCATCATGCTGTAATTACTAAAAGAAACTAACAAGAACTTGATCTAATGCAATATTTTGTGATAATATTTGCAATATGAGAGATTTATAAACAATCTTAGTGGGATTTTTGACCTGGAACACAAAATGCGTTTGCACAAACGAACACGTCACAAGGGTTAAAGCACAGGCTAAGGCCATTTGGCACCACTTTTATCCCAGGCTTATGAAGGCTTTTGCGGTGTCATTGCAGTGCCAAAATCAAACCATGGATTGAGTGTATAAGATAACCCAGAATGATGTTCACCCAGAGTTCGGAATCACACAAGGTTAACCATTTAAATTGTGAAAGACATGCTTTCAAAGACATCTGGCAACATTCACAATATTTACAGGATCAAAGCAAATGATGTGCATCCTTTTGACTGACCGAACTTGAGTTTGATGTTGGATGGAAATGATGGAGGGCGACAAAACTGTTCAAAGCAGCACTTCAGACACACAGCGTTGGACTGCTGTAGTCGTGCCTTTGTGGACTTGAAGCTACTTGCTCCAACACTTCAGTAGTGTGTTAGTTTACATTAATGTTCAAATATGAATGCAGTGACTCCAGATGATGGATTCCAGATGTCTGACGGCAACGTCTCGTAGAGGGAAGAGGTTAACCGTCCTTGAGAAGTGAAGGGATGAACCACAGAAATGGGGTCAACGTAGACATCAGGGATTCATTCTTGCCTTATATGTGGCAATAATTGTTCCGCCTGTTTTTCTGCACAGTCCGATGACATGTTGCAGGTTATTGTTGACAGTTATTGAGTTTGATGAGCTTTAAACATGTCTGGCACATGCGTTGGGTTATTCCAACCAAAGTCAACCAAATTTTCCGAAACTTTGTTTCTGTTCACTTACTAAAATATATTGACGCATTCTCAAAACAAGATACATTTACTTGGGAAGCAAAATGACAAACGTGACTGTAAAGACGTTCATGCTTATGGGCAAGGAAGAGGCGAGAAACCGGCTTGTCAATACAAATAATAATTTAATGAAGAACTTAAAACAAACACATAGGACAACAGACATGTCTGCTGATTAAGCTCTCTCTCTCGATCGCCGTCTGCGAGTGGCCTTTATCCCTCTTGACGGCTCAATTAGCCTGATACGGGACCGGGCGTGCGTAATCACGCGCCGGTCCCGCCCTCCACCGTGCCACAGTGACTTGTTAAGCACGTTACCGTGGAGACGTAGCGCGTGTGGAGGCTTCACGCTATTCTCCGCGGCATCCACGCACAACTCACCACGCGCCCCACCGAGAGCGAGAACCACATTATAGTGACCACGAGGAGGTTACCCCATGTGACTCTACCCTCCCTAGCAACCGGGACAATTTGGTTACCCCATGTGACTCAACCCTCCCTAGCAACCGGGACAATTTGGTTACCCCATGTGACTCTACCCTCCCTAGCAGCCGGGACAATTTGGTTACCCCATGTGACTCTACCCTCCCTAGCAACCGGGCCAATTTGGTTACCCCATGTGACTCTACCCTCCCTAGCAACCGAGACAATTTGGTTACCCCATGTGACTCTACCCTCCCTAGCAACCGGCCCAATTTGGTTAACCCATGTGACTCTACCCTCCCTAGCAACCGGCCCAATTTGGTTAACCCATGTGACTCTACCCTCCCTAGCAACCGGGCCAATTTGGTTACCCCATGTGATTCTACCCTCCCTAGCTACCGGGACAATTTGGTTACCCCATGTGACTCTACCCTCCCTAGCAACTGGGACAATTTGGTTACCCCATGTGACTCTACCCTCCCTAGCAACCGTCCCAATTTGGTTAACCCATGTGACTCTACCCTCCCTAGCAACCGGGCCAATTTGGTTACCCCATGTGACTCTACCCTCCCTAGCAACCGGGCCAATTTGGTTACCCCATGTGATTCTACCCTCCCTAGCAACCGGGACAATTTGGTTACCCCATGTGACTCTACCCTCCCTAGCAACCGGCCCAATTTGGTTAACCCATGTGACTCTACCCTCCCTAGCAACCGGGCCAATTTGGTTACCCCATGTGACTCTACCCTCCCTAGCAACCGGGACAATTTGGTTGCTAAGGAGACCTGACTGGAGTCACTCAGCACGCGCCTCATTTTCAAGCCTCGTTTGTAGAGAAATCTAACAAAAACTCGATTCAAAGGGAAAACAAGTTTATTTTTCTTCCATCATTGGCAAATAGTTGTTTCTTATCATAAACATGAACTCCACCAAATTTGGTTCGATTACTCTGAAAACAAGACTTGATATCGTATGCCATTATATGCTTCTCAAGTCATTTTTATTGTTTTAAAAACGCTTTTTGAATGATATTGTTGGCAGAAAATAAGACAAAGATATGCTACACAGTAAGACAATTATTATTAGTATTATTATTGATGTATTAATACTTTTTCTGGTGAAATATCAACATAAATGCGAATGCAATATTATTTTGCAATGATGGGGTCAAAATAATGTTTGTGCCAATGATGTTGGAGCAAAACTACAGGGATTAAAAAACAATGTGGAGCCAATTACATATCTGAGATATAAGAGACACATTTGGCGCTTATTCTTAATTATAGTGAATTATTTTGAAGCAAAACAAGATTTTGTTTTTATTTTGATAGTTTTTTGTGAATATGAAAGTCCATTTCTATCTTCCACATTATTTGTACTTCAGACCTTTGTTTTGTTAGGCAAGAAAAACTAGCTCATGTGACCCACATTTCATTTTCAACCAATGAAAATTGATAAAATTGAACAATTTATGAATAAAGCCACATTGAGAGCCCCATATCTCTGCGATTGAACTAAACAGAGCCTTCAAAATGAAGATGCAAGAAGGACAGTTTGTTTTGAACCAGCATCTAAAAGGATATTAAGATATCTTGAACTCTTCTAGAGTTACAGACTCGCCAACTTTGGAAAATCAACACAAAAAAGTGTCTTTCCCCCATTTTTGGACTCTCACCATTGGCGTTTAACGCAACAAGAGGTGCTGAACTCAACTGATTATAGTCATAGACTATAATAAAATAATGGCACTGACACATTTGTTCACAGAGAAAGAGTGTTTTTCATGTGTACAGATGTAAACAATAGTTGCCAGGCGAGATCCGGGGTCATCCTACCATGAACAGAGTTCCACCTCTGCCCAAATAAACAGCTTTACTTGGCTGTGCCAGTCATGTTAACTGTTCAGTGTTGGCAGACCGCATTCTCCGCCTATGAAAATAGTGAAACAAAATCGAAGCAACATGATGTGTTTAGATTTTTGAGTTCTATCAATGACAATTGTCTTAGAAATTGCAGTGGCACAAAAACGGGGAATGCAGCACATGTAACGTATAAGGGGTCACTTTAAGGGGGTCGCCAAATCAACCCAGAGGGGGGCTAGGACAGCGAAACATGTTACCCCATAGTTTTGGGGTAATATCTCAAATTCTGCTACTCAAACACACATGGGTCTGACTTCTTAAAAATGTTCAGATGAACATGGTGGATGACGTTGGCAACAGTTGCTAAGGTAGGATTGGTCAGGGACACTTTTAAGGTGGGGCTTACTTCATGATTTCATACTTAAGTGTAGTTTTACTCTTTATTAAGTGAACAGTCTTAGCTTCTGAAGACGAGATCATTTTGCCAAGCAAAAATATTTCACGCAATGTTTTCAATAAAGAAGACCCATTTATATTGTGTGAGAAAAAACAGGTGTGGCATTAAATAATGGCTTTTATATTGCACTAAATCAAAAGATATTCTAACTAAATATTATCTGGAATATTTTTATTTAGAATTAAAGGAATATTCCGGGTTCAAGTTCAGCTCATTCGACGGCATTTATGGCATGATGTTGATTACCACAAAAATTAATTTCGACTCGTCCCTCCTTTTCTTTAAAGAAGCACAAATGTGTGTTCCAGCGGGACACTTACAATGGAAGTCAATGGGCACTTACATTTATTCTTCCATTTAAACTGGTTGAACTTGTTAAAAGTTTTTTTGGGGGGGTTTTTTCTCTCCAATTTGGGATGCGCAATTCCCAATTCCGCTCTTAAGTCCTCGTGTTGGTGTAGTGACTCGCTCAATCCGGGTGGCGGAGGACGAATCTCAGTTGCCTCCACATCTGAAACCGTCAATCCGTGCATCTTATCACGTAGCTTGTTGAGCGTGTTACCATGGAGACGTAGCGTGTGTGGAGGCTTCACACTATTTTCCACGATCCACGCACAACTCACCACACGCCCCACCGAGAGCGAGAACCACATTATAGCGACCACGAGGAGGTTACCCCATGTGACTCTACCCTCCCTAGCAACCAGGACAATTTGGTTGCTAAGGACACCTGGCTGGAGTCACTCAGCACACCCTGGATTCAACCTCACGACTGCAGGTCCACGACTCGCTGAGATAGACAGACCCCCCTCATTTGCACTGTTTTTAATGTAAACATGCGTTAGATGGACGACTTTGAATGTTCCTCACATACTGCTGTTTTTCAGCGTCTTTCGTAGATTTCATGATAGGTTAAACAGAATGGAAACTTTAAAAATGCATCCCTAGACACCTGTGTTGCTTTCAGTTTGTTAGGTCTGAAAGGCCCCTAAGTGCCTATATGTTATTCAGAAAGAACAGTGTGCTGGCTATTTCGAAGATATAGTAAAATGCATGATTGGAGATCATGCAACACCCCTCAACAACACATGGATGCAATACGCCAACAAATGAAGCTATTACAGAAGTGTTTAAGATACGCAGATATCCGCGTTTCAAGGGTTTTAAGAGCGGACGGGGATCTCTCGTGCATTGGGCTACAAACAGAGCAGCTGGAATATGGCCTTTCTGGTCACACAGGCCATAGAAAATATGAAATGAGCACAGATTGTTGACCACACATGGTGCAGAGGAAAAACACTAGCTGAAATGGCAGAACATGACCAGATGTGTGTGCGGTCAGGCTCCACAAAATGGGCTTTAGTGAATAAATATAACAGAGTTACTCTGCATTTGGTTGGTAACTTTATTAAGAACTGCAACATAGTTGCATGCAGTATGGAATAATAGTAACTATAAAAAGTTTAAACTAGTTTTAACATTTCAAATAGAGCAACTTAAAGCAGATCAAAGGCCTTCCGTGGGTTTGTTTACATTTGAATTAACAAGCATTCCATTGGCCCGTTTGAAAATTGGCCCAATTGTTCAGCTATTTGACCCTTCGCTGTGTCACAACCGTAAGTCCGACTAGCAAATAAAGACAAACCAAACTATTCCAGAACAGTCCGAAGGTCTTTGCCAATTTTGGTGGATGTAGCTTGAAAACTCTGGGAGGAGTTAGTGTCAGAAATTTGGAAATTTTGAAAAAAAACCCTCAACCAAGTTTGTGGAATAACAGCCAACATAATGATGCAAAATATCCATAATTATTTTCTCAATTTACTCGTCACTCATCACTGGCAGGTGTGACAAATGTTAATGTTGGATCCTGTGTGTGTGTGTGTGTGTGGTCAATATAGCCCTGTCTGTGGAAAATTGGCTGTATGAACTCTTCTTGCAGTTCTTGGCTGCTGATTCTCCTGTATAAGATAAGGCCTCAGACTGTATGAGCCTCACTGCTTTCATTAAAGAGGTATGAGCTGAAATATTTGGCACAGACACTGACTGGCCCAGGGCGAAGTGGTACGCTAGGCCAGATCTGCTTAGTATGAGTCCCAGTTTCTGTCCTGCGCTGTTTAGGAGGCATAAAAACCCCATAAAAACTCATTAGACGAGAATGCTGCTGCCATTATTACGGTGAGCAAGAGCTTTTGCTTCACGAACAGTGAGAAAGTGAAGTCTTAACTTTTTATAAACCCTTCTGGGAACCCTTCTGAGCACTTTTGTTAATGGTTGTGAGGTCTTTGTTAGTTATCTCCAGTCTTAGGAGCTATCGAGCTCTGGGAAGACGCCGGTGATGCATGATCGCTGTTGTTATATTTTAATGAGGCTTATGGTCAACATCATGCTAGCTGGCTTGGCTCTCTTTATTAGAGGAATAGGGAAGACTGGGGCAAGTTGTCACATGGCGAAGATGAAAAATAATAACAAAATAAAGCCTTAATAACTTTGCATCACAAATGAGCGCCACCTAGAGGTGACGATGTAGAAATACGAGCATGAATATACACATTTTTCACATAGCACTTAAATAGACATGTCACATATCAAACGAATGCCTTCGTTCTCATGAAAGTGACTGTGTAGTTTATTTTGTTGTCGTAATACCACAGTTTGAATGTTCATCAAAAGAATCACAAAGTGAAATATGATCTCTGTAAGACAAGACAAATGTATCATGTCTGCTCTGATCACTGCGTCTTTTAGCCCAAAATAGCAGCAAACTCTATATCATCTCTAACCTTTGATTATGTGCTTTAAAATGAGCCATTGTTTACTTTTCTGTGAGCTTGTTTGGGTGAATAATCCAATGTTATATATCAGATGTCTACATTAATCTGAATTATTTGCAATCCAGCAGAAAAAGTATGATAAACAAATCATCAGTGTTGTGTTTAATGCATAACTAAGTAATTAATTACTGTAATTAAATTACTTTTTCATTGAAAAAAAGTAAAGTAAGGGATTACTCTTAATTTTTCAGTAATTTAATTACAGATACTTCTGATGTAATTACGTTAAATACTCTATAGACTATAGAGCAATTCTATATAGCACAATAGTGAACTTAAAATCGAAATGTAACATCTAATGTTAAAATGTATGTTTTCTAATTTAACGCCGCCCCTTTAAATTCTTTGGCCAGTTCATGAAAAATGTATTTGATTTTATATTATATATTTGAAAGAATTAAAAGAACAGCAATACATTTGTCATAATGTCTATTTTAATATCCTGCCTGTTCTTTACAGTCAGTTGTTGAGCAAAAACAACACAAATAGAAACATTTCATTCTCATTGCACATGGAGGCGCTAGAAAACCCCACGTGCGTCCTCTGAGTCCGGTAGTCTTAAAGAGACAGTACTCATTTAATATGTGTTATACACATTGATGGAAATACTTGTTAATAGTACAAATTATGAGTGTAAACAATAAACATGTAACAAAATAGATAATATCTTATTTATTGATGGAACATATGAATTTGTTAATTTTTAAAAAGCTAAAACGTGACCAAAATTATGAACATTTTATAAAATACAGTTCGGAAAAATTCTTATTTTTGAAATGTCCCAAGTTAGAAAGTCCCCGTACATTTAACAGCATTATCTGGGATATAATGTATTTTATATGTAAGCAAAGTGGACATTATAACTGACATATACCCATGAGAATCGGAATCAAATCGGGAAATCTGTATCAATGCCCAGCCATAAAGCTGAAAGAGAGGGAAAACACATTTTTCCTAGTGCTTGCTGCCATCTAGTGAAGTGATAGGCATGAGATAGAGCAAACAAAACCAGAATTACATGCTTATATATTTAGGACAACAACAAAAAATAAAAAAATAAATAAAAAAATAATCATAAGAGTGTAAACATATACCCTATTATTTATGAATTATTTTAATTTAGATTTTGTATTTTTATTTGGTGGGTTTTCTGTAAAATTAGACTTTTCTTCTTCTTTTATTGTTTCCATTGGTTCACTGTATGTGTGTTAGGTTAGCTTTACATTTTGGAGTGGAAAATTGGAGGCGGCAGCCAAAAAAATGCAATAGAGTTTAAGGGGTTCATTACAAAACTGCTTGTTGTTGTTTTGTACTGTATGTTGGTTTCAAACACACAAGCTGTCCTAAATTTGGAAATATCTGTGAAATCTATCCTCCAGCTAAATTCCAGAATCCAGGTTTAATTGTGTTCTCAGAAGAGGATAATTTTCCTCTTCTCATGAGTCAGTCTAGAAGAGTTGGGGCAAGTCCTTTATTGTATTTGTTGTCAAATTGCAGTTTCTGATGGACTGAATGGTTTGGTGTTTTTCCATGTTATCTTTAACATATTTGTTGCTTTATTTGAATTGTTGAATCTTGTTGAATTGTTTTGCGTTTTGTATTTGTCATGCCAGTGCAGCTCCTAACTACTTGCATGGGAAAAGACCAAAATCTCCTAATCAGTTGGTCAAGATTTCGATCAAATGACATATTTAAAATCAGCAGTAAAATCTGAAAACACTAGTATCATAAATTGTGCTCCTTTACCTCCGATTTCGCTAATAAAATACATAAAAATAAATAAATAAAACGCTATTTTATTAGCTATATAGCTAATGCGCATGCGCATTCTAGAGTTGATAGACAGGCGATGTTTGCATCTAAAAGGTGATTGGCTCGTTTAAATATAAGGCGGGACTTATTTACTAACATCCGTTGAGCGTTCTAGTGTCTCTCGTTCAGTTTAATAGAAGTGGAAAGTCTCTGCTAAATAATCTTTGCTGTAAATCCATTAACTTGTGTTCGACTAACAGTATGATTCTACACAATGGTGGAAATGTTCAACAGCTGTTTTGTAGTCAAGACTCGACTTTCAATAAAATAAACATACGCTGAGAAATATTTGAGAACAAGTAAATGACAAGTTGAAAGGACGTTCCCTTTTTCCTTCAACTTCATTCCCGCCTCCTGGCGGCCGCGCGAATCTACCTGCGTCCCTCGAGGGGCGGGGCCTCGCGCGCTGACTCCTCCCACTGCAGCGCGAAACTTTGTTGAGTTGCAGCTGCAGCAGATCACTGACAGCAGAGGAGTCGCGCTGACGCTTCACGATGGCTCTGAGGCGCGCGTTTGTATTCGGTGTATGGATTATTACAGTGATATGGACCGCCGCGCGCGCGGACGCGAGGAAACAAGACGAGTTCTTCAGCGGGAGCGTTTACCGCGCGAGATGCGCGTCGCGATGTCTCAGCTTGCACATCACGCGCATTTCTGCTGTTTTCAAACAATTCCAGGTACGGCAAATATTTTGATTTATTTATGTATTTTATATATATATATATATATATATATATATATATATATATATATATATATATATATTATTTATAGTAGTTTTTTAAACTTTGACTTATGTCACCCCCATCCCCATTTGGTTACTTCCTTGCTTTATATTATTATTAGTATTATAATTTTGTTTATAATGAACAATATAGATGTCTAAAGAGCAGGGTGACCAATGACACACCCCCCCCAAAAAAGTTTACAAAATTAAATTGCTGAAGCTGATCTCAGAATATCAAATGTACACAACATTTGCTCAAAATGCATTGAAAATTGCGTATTATCTATTGATACTGTTATTCCATAAGCGGACATGAATGAAAAATAAAACAAATTATTATGTAAATTTTTTTTTTTTGCATTCTTATATTATTTTCATCACAAATGAGCACATTGCGCCTCTAAAATCATCATTACTTCAGCGCAGTAATTTATTTGCAATAAAATACTTTATTCCCTAAAAGTACTCCAGTGAAAATATAGAATTAATTTTCTTAATTCATGCCATTTCTTACTATTAACAATGTTTTTAAACTATAAAACTAATGATGCAACAAGGTCACGAGACAAAAAAACTAGCTTTTTATTCTGGGGCTTCCCAATTGCAGTGCTTATTTATTTATTTATTTATTTATTTTATTAAAAGCAGTACAGCAATTATTACCATGATGTATAAACACCACTTTATATGTAACATAACAAAAAAAAAACATAGATTATTGAAAAATAGATTGAATTAATTAGGGAGAAAATGTGCTTAATAGTCCCAAAAATTGGCTTAAATGTCTTATTTTGTACTTTTTTGTGGGTTGAAATTGACCGGTTTCATGAGATTCATCCATATCCTCAAGCAATGTATTTCTTGGTCAGTTCAGTCATTTTAAAATATGCAAAGTCTGCCTGAATGCATAAAACGTTCTGGGTGTACCTGGATAAACTGTGAATGTAGTGTTTTCCTAATGGCGTTTATCAGGACTTTGTTGCATCTTTATGGCATCTGAAGGAACACCCGTACGTTCGAGGTGAATGCATGCATTGAAGCGTGTTGCTAATGCACAAAACTTGCCATGCAACCCAAAACAAGCTGAAATCCTCCTTATGCCAAATAGAAATGCGTTTATGAGGGTTTATACATGCTTAATAGAAATGTAAACCCATTTAGCTTGGATAAAGTGGAATGACATCCGTTAATGATTTGATGAAACATCAAAAGGGAAGTATGTTGAACGCTCTTGAAACGTCTCTTTCTGGTCCTCCGTAGCTTTTGTCTCGAGAGGAAGTGCCATGAGAGGCTTAAAGGGCTGGTTAGATGGGAATCTCCAGGAATAGAAAGTGATTGTTGTTGGTGCTCCATAAAGGCTGTGTGTGTGTGTGTTTGCAGCTCTTTCATGTGAAAATGGGGGGTCTGGTCAGCTGCAAAAACATGCAGCCCCCCTCTAAACTGTCCTGGTGACCAAATGCCAGTGTCACACTCCGCAAAGACCCTTTGCCCTCTCGGAAGCTCCGCTTGTGCAGTCACCAGCTTCCTGCTGGAAGTGAATAAATTACTGCTTCCTCCCTCAACGAATATATTTCTCAATATATTGGCCTGGCCAATGAATTAAGTGAAATGAACACTAGAGGCGCTACAACAACAATGACTTTTATTAACTTACAAATCACGAGTAAAACGGCAGATTATCAGTTTATAAACACTTACTTTTCACCCTGTTCCTCACACAATGTTATCTGATGACATCTGAACACGTTTGCTAGTGCATGACTCAGTTTAACGTTTGCAATTGACACGATTATTTGGGACATAAACTTTAAAGTGTGAGAAGCTCAACACACAAGACCAAATACAACATACCATTATAGATCCTATTATCAGCAAACACCTTGTGATTAAAGTATATGAATTTGAAAATGCAATAACCGATGCCCATAATGAGTTGCTCAATAACCGATGCCCATAATGAGTTGCTCAATAACCGATGCCCATAATGAGTTGCTCAATAACCGATGCCCATAATGAGTTGCTCAATAACCGATGCCCATAATGAGTTGCTCAATAACCGATGCCCATAATGAGTTGCTCAATAACCGATGCCCATAATGAGTTGCTCAATAACCGATGCCCAAAATGAGTTGGTCAATAACCGATGCCCATAATGAGTCGCTCAATAACCGATGCCCATAATGAGTTGCTCAATAACCGATGCCCATAATGAGTTGCTCAATAACCGATGCCCAAAATGAGTTGGTCAATAACCGATGCCCATAATGAGTCGCTCAATAACCGATGCCCAAAATGAGTTGGTCAATAACCGATGCCCATAATGAGTCGCTCAATAACCGATGCCCATAATGAGTTGCTCAATAACCGATGCCCAAAATGAGTTGGTCAATAACCGATGCCCATAATGAGTCGCTCAATAACCGATGCCCATAATGAGTCGCTCAATAACCGATGCCCATAATGAGTCGCTCAATAACCGATGCCCATAATGAGTTGCTCAATAACCGATGCCCATAATGAGTTGCTCAATAATCGATGCCCATAATGAGTCGCTCAATAACCGATGCCCATAATGAGTTGCTCAATAACCGATGCCCATAATGAGTTGCTCAATAACCGATGCCCAAAATGAGTTGGTCAATAACCGATGCCCATAATGGGTTGCTCAATAACCGATGCCCATAATGGGTTGCTCAATAACCGATGCCCAAAATGAGTTGGTCAATAACCGATGCCCATAATGAGTTGCCCAAAATGAGTTGCTCAATAACCGATGCCCATAATGAGTCGCTCAATAACCGATGCCCAAAATGAGTCGCTCAATAACCGATGCCCATAATGAGTCGCTCAATAACCGATGCCCATAATGAGTCGCTCAATAATCGATGCCCATAATGAGTTGCTCAATAATCGATGCCCATAATGAGTCGCTCAATAACCGATGCCCATAATGAGTCGGTCAATAACCGATGCCCATAATGAGTTGGTCAATAACCGATGCCCAAAATGAGTTGGTCAATAACCGATGCCCAAAATGAGTTGGTCAATAACCGATGCCCATAATGAGTTGCTCAATAACCGATGCCCATAATGAGTTGGTCAATAACCGATGCCCATAATGAGTTGCCCAAAATGAGTTGCTCAATAACCGATGCCCATAATGAGTTGCTCAATAACCGATGCCCATAATGAGTCGCTCAATAACCGATGCCCATAATGAGTTGCTCAATAACCGATGCCCATAATGAGTTGCTCAATAACCGATGCCCAAAATGAGTTGGTCAATAACCGATGCCCATAATGAGTTGCCCAAAATGAGTTGCTCAATAACCGATGCCCAAAATGAGTTGCTCAATAACCGATGCCCATAATGAGTCGCTCAATAACCGATGCCCATAATGAGTCGCTCAATAACCGATGCCCATAATGAGTTGCTCAATAACCGATGCCCAAAATGAGTTGCCCAAAATGAGTTGCTCAATAACCGATGCCCATAATGAGTTGCTCAATAACTGATGCCCATAATGAGTTGCTCAATAACCGATGCCCAAAATGAGTCGCTCAATAACCGCTGCCCATAATGAGTCGCTCAATAACCGATGCCCATAATGAGTCGCTCAATAACTGATGCCCATAATGAGTCGCTCAATAACCGATGCCCATAATGAGTTGCTCAATAATCGATGCCCATAATGAGTTGCTCAATAATCGATGCCCATAATGAGTCGCTCAATAACCGATGCCCATAATGAGTCGCTCAATAACCGATGCCCATAATGAGTTGGTCAATAACCGATGCCCAAAATGAGTTGGTCAATAACCGATGCCCAAAATGAGTTGCTCAATAACCGATGCCCATAATGAGTTGCTCAATAACCGATGCCCATAATGAGTTGCTCAATAACCGATGCCCAAAATGAGTTGGTCAATAACCGATGCCCAAAATGAGTTGGTCAATAACCGATGCCCATAATGAGTTGCTCAATAACCGATGCCCAAAATGAGTTGGTCAATAACCGATGCCCATAATGAGTTGCCCAAAATGAGTTGCTCAATAACCGATGCCCAAAATGAGTTGCTCAATAACCGATGCCCATAATGAGTTGCTCAATAACCGATGCCCATAATGAGTCGCTCAATAACCGATGCCCATAATGAGTCGCTCAATAACCGATGCCCATAATGAGTCACTCAATAACCGATGCCCAAAATGAGTTGCCCAAAATGAGTTGCTCAATAACCGATGCCCATAATGAGTCGCTCAATAACCGATGCCCAAAATGAGTTGCCCAAAATGAGTTGCTCAATAACCGATGCCCAAAATGAGTTGCTCAATAACCGATGCCCATAATGAGTTGCTCAATAACCGATGCCCATAATGAGTTGCTCAATAACCGATGCCCATAATGAGTTGCCCAAAATGAGTTGCTCAATAACCGATGCCCATAATGAGTTGCTCAATAACCGATGCCCATAATGAGTCGCTCAATAACCGATGCCCAAAATGAGTCGCTCAATAACCGATGCCCAAAATGAGTCGCTCAATAACCGATGCCCATAATGAGTTGCTCAATAACCGATGCCCAAAATGAGTTGCTCAATAACCGATGCCCATAATGAGTCGCTCAATAACCGATGCCCAAAATGAGTTGCCCAAAATGAGTTGCTCAATAACCGATGCCCAAAATGAGTTGCTCAATAACCGATGCCCAAAATGAGTTGCTCAATAACCGATGCCCATAATGAGTTGCTCAATAACCGATGCCCAAAATGAGTCGGTCAATAACCGATGCCCATAATGAGTCGCTCAATAACCGATGCCCATAATGAGTCGCTCAATAACCGATGCCCATAATGAGTCGCTCAATAACCGATGCCCATAATGAGTCGCTCAATAACCGATGCCCAAAATGAGTTGGTCAATAACCGATGCCCAAAATGAGTTGGTCAATAACCGATGCCCATAATGAGTTGCCCATAATGAGTCGCTCAATAACCGATGCCCATAATGAGTCGCTCAATAACCGATGCCCAAAATGAGTTGCCCAAAATGAGTTGCTCAATAACCGATGCCCATAATGAGTTGCTCAATAACCGATGCCCATAATGAGTCGCTCAATAACCGATGCCCAAAATGAGTTGCTCAATAACCGATGCCCATAATGAGTCGCTCAATAACCGATGCCCAAAATGAGTTGCATAATGACCGATGCCGATGTTTTACACATAATTTACGAGCTGATAATGTGCTTTTTTCATTGACTGTCAGTACATTTTAAATCTTTAAATTTAATTCTGTTAATTGGCCAAGTACGCTCTATCAGTTAATGCAATCAAAACAAAATAGTTTTGTGTCCTCTGAAATACAATTAGACGTCTTTTTGGAGTTTTTCCTATTAAACATCTAAATAGCAACATATTTATGGCCGTTCAGGTATTTGTAGTCTCTCCCATCCCATAACAGACCAGGGGAACACCCAACCGTAAATTCTACATCTGCGACCGTGCACTGAAAGGGCGACTGTGTTCGCTTGGAAAGCATCTGCCGTATGTGGAATTATTTATGTGTCAATGTATGAAGCCAAAGGTGTTAGAGAGGTCCTGTTTGTGCATTTGACATCATAAAAGTTATTTCGTTTTAAATTAAGCTCTGTTTGGCTCTTAACATTGATGTGCTGAGCCTGAGGGACACATGCTCTACTCCAAAGGAAAGACAAACATTGGAAAGTACTTTTGACTTGTCCCCTTGTCATGGGCCTTTCATACAATATAACTTGGAATCAGCCCACAGCAGCAGCTCGTATGTGTGCAGTTTTTCATTAGTTACAGTACGACCGCAGACATGAAGTCTTGTGCTGGTACATACACACTTACTCAGATACTGAACGCAATCATTTCAGTATCTAACATGTGTTCAGCACATTTTGTTCTTGATTGTAAATGTATGTTTCCACCAATCAGTCAATGCACTAATTCAGTAAGTCAGTTGATGGCAAATTATAAAATATTCACCGATCAGCCCATGTGGCACCAACAATCATGCCACGGTCCAAATCAATGAGATAAAATGTATTCCCACATTCTGATGGTTGATGTGAACATTAACTGAAGCTCCTGACCCATATCTGCATGATTTTATGCACTGCTGCAACATGATTGGCTTATTAGGTAATCACATGGTATGATTGTTGGTGCCAGACGGGGTGGTTTTGAGTATTTCTGGGATTTTCACACACAACAGTCTCTAGAGTTTACTCCGAATGGTACCAATAGTACCCACAATATTAGGCAGGTGGTTTTAATATTGTGGCTGTTCGGTGTAAGTGATGGGCAAAAAATACTCCACTACTCAGAACTGACAGCGGTGATTGAGAATGAATACACAATAATAGCTTGACTTTTCAACATTTTGTTTATAACTTTGTGACTGTATGCAAGTACACATGAAGTGCGACCAGCGCTGTCCGATTCCTCAATGAATGACTCTTATGAGCTGATTTTTTTGAGTCTATAACAAGAAACATAATTTTGCGTCCAGTGTAGTCTGATTCCTGAACAAATGAGCTGAATCTATAGTTTGAAACATACTACTCGAATAGTGTAGTCCGATTCCCGAACAAATGACTCTCATGAGCCGGTTCTTTTGAATCCACAGCATGACCAGTGTAGTCCGATTACTGAACAAACGATTCGCCCATCGCACGATTCGGTTCAATCGTATTTTAGAGCTCCTTGTGTGCAAGGAAGCCATTTGCATGCCCGCGTTACGTTGGCGTAGATAGTTACGCGTATTGGATACAAAAGATGTTAACATATAAAGTATTTAAAAGAAGTCCCATCACCACGATATATCGTGCCAAAATAAACCGTTACACCGCTAATGTTACGTAACATTTGTGCTTACAACACGAAAAAACGATTGACTTTCATTGCAAGCGTCTCTGTAACCCAGACTTTTGCTTTTTTTAAGGAAAATGAATTTTTGTGGTTATCAGCGTTAGACCACAAATGCTGCCGTCCCCGCTTAACTTGGAATGAACCCGGAACATTCCTTTAAAGTGTCCAAATACTTTTGGGGGAATAAATTACACTGATTTATTACTGATCTTCATTTGTCTTCTGTCTTCGTGTTACAGAAGCATTGTGTGTTTTCCGACGACGTTTAACTGGAAAGGTGTGACAGAATGATGGATGGCACTTGCTCGTCCAGTTAATGAAATGAGAGACGTATGGAACAGATTTACCCAAAAAAGGAGATATCTGGAGAGTTTGTGGAGCAGTCCTGTGTTGTGTTCAACACTCGCCCTAAAGCAGCGCTCTGATTAAAGCAAGTGGAAAAAACGTCAATAAAACACAGAGATTGCACATCTCTCTGGGATGTCCAGGCGATGTTTCCTCCAACAGAACAAATTCCAACGAATTGTTCGAAAAGGCCATTTCTCTTTTTTAAATCATTGTGGGGATTTATGAGGGTTCTTTATGTGCTTTCTATGGTAGTTAAAGTCACGGATTTGAGAAATGTTGTCCGATTTCGTCAGCTTGTTCTGTTATTACGGCATGTCGGGACTCGTGAGGACGGGTTGCTGTCCTGTGAAACTCATGGACCAAAGAAACCCCCCACAGCTAACAGGCGGTCCAAGTATGGCTTCCCCCAACCGAACACCCCCCAACACAACATACCTGCATTCCTTCGCACAATGACACACCTGTCGCTAAAACCAACTTTTTATTGAATTGAAAATGTTTCTCTTCCGGTTTATACATCCAACATTACAGAGTTGAACAACACGATTTGCTCTCAATTTAATACAAAGTAATATTTTCCAGATTTGTAAAAATATTTTAATAATTTATTTTCATGGGGGTCTGTGTATCTCAGTGAGTATTGACTCTGACTATCTCCGCTGGAGTCGTGAGGTTGAATCCAGGGTGTGCTGAATGACTCCAGTCAGATCTCCTTAGCAACCAAATTGGCCCGGTTGCTAGGGATGGTAGAGTCACATGGGGTAACCAAATTGGCTCGGTTGCTAGGGAGGGTAGAGTCACATGGGGTAACAAAATTGGCTCGGTTGCTAGGGAGGGTAGAGTCACATGGGGTAACCAAATTGGCTCGGTTGCTAGGGAGGGTAGAGTCACATGGGGTAACCAAATTGGCCTGGTTGCTAGGGAGGGTAGAGTCACATGGGGTAACCAAATTGGCCCGGTTGCTAGGGAGGGTAGAGTCACATGGGGTAACCAAATTGTCCCGGTTGCTAGGGAGGTTAGAGTCACATGGGGTAACCAAATTGGCCCGGTTGCTAGGGAGGGTAGAGTCACATGGGGTAACCAAATTGGCCCGGTTGCTAGGGAGGGTAGAGTCACATGGGGTAACCAAATTGGCCCGGTTGCTAGGGAGGGTAGAGTCACATGGGGTAACCAAATTGGCCCGGTTGCTAGGGAGGGTAGAGTCACATGGGGTAACCTCCTCGTGGTCACTATAATGTGGTTCTCGCTCTCGGTGGGGCGTGTGGCGAGTTGTGTGTGGATGCCACGGAGAATAGCTTGAAGCCTCCACACGCACTACGTCTCCACGGTAACACGCTCAACAATTCACGTGATAAGATGCGTGGATTGACGGTCTCAGACGTGGAGGCAACTGAGATTCGTCCTCAAACACCCGGATTGAGTCACTATGCCACCACGAGGACTTGGAGCGCATTGGGAATTGATCGCCCAGGCGCCGTTTGCAAGAAACCCCTTAAGTTAACATTCTAACTAAGGGTTTTCGATACTTGTTTTTGGCCAGCTTGAGACATGTTGACTCATCTCAGTGAAGTGCAGTTGATCTGGCAGCGATGATGCTTTTACAAGCCAAACACATTGTAAATCTGTGAGCTTTAAAAACCGAAGGATTCAAGTTTCCAGGAATACCTCTCACTCTTAACTTTAAATCCAGGGTCATTGTGGTGACCTATAATTATCACCCCGAGGTCAGTGACACAGCAAGCGACAGCAGCTGGATCAACATCCCCGTGCGGTGACGGAGGGATGCAGTCACAGCTCAGAACCTCCAGCAGGCCGGAGAGCAAATAATAGGCTTCTGTAAGCCGCCCTGACAGGACGAAGAGTGTAAATTACTTTGAGTCATGATGGTACAGTGAGAGAGATTTATTTAACCCTTGTGCGACCAACTCAGGACATTTTTGTCTTTTTCATTGTAATTTTTTCAATCAATTTGGCTGTTAATGCCAACGGCATACATTTTGCCAAAGTTGTGTATTTTTGGGGCAATTTTGATATTTCAACCTCAGTTCCTGTAATACATCTATAATACATCTATAATACATCTATAAAACACTGTGAACACAAAATAGTCACACTCGGGACCTTCAGGAAAAAAATGTCCCATTGAGACCCATTAAAACTGCAATATTTGATCCCGGTGCCATTAAAGCATAAAATCATGAATTCTATGATATTCTGCTTTCATTCTGGAGCCCTGGCTTCAAATTATTTATTTTTTTATATTTTCCACATGTTTAGCCTGTGGAGCAAATACAAACTTTTCCCCAATTCTCTGTTTCCTGTATTATAGAACATTATTATAGTGTGTGTGTGTGTGTGTGTGTGTGTGTGTGTGTGTGTGTGTGTGTGTGTGTTGATATGGAGGTCATGTGTGTTTTACGTGTGTATTGAGAAATGTGTGTGTGTGAGTGTGTGTGTGTGTAAAACAGTGGCATTATATAAACAAACTGGCATGTAAAGGGTTAATATGCTGAACATTTATGAATATTTGGTAGTTATGATCAGAACTGATGTTAGCTAAAAAAATTAACTAATTGTTAGTGAAAATTAATATTAATATATATAATATTATTATGGCAGTTTTTTGACGTGGACATTTCTGTCCTCTGAGGACCGGTGAGTAACTTATTTTTTATTGAATCCGTCAATCCGCACATCTTATCACGTGACTTGTTGAGCGTGTTACCGTGGAGATGTAGCGCATGTGGAGGCTTCACGCTATTCTCCGCGACATCCACACACAACTCACCACACGCCCCACCGAGAGCGAGAACCACATTATAGTGACCACGAGGAGGTTACCCCATGTGACTCTACCCTCCCTAGCAACAGGCCCAATTTGGTTACCCCATGTGACTCTACCCTCCCTAGCAACAGGCCCAATTTGGTTACCCCATGTGACTCTACCCTCCCTAGCAACCGGGCCAATTTGGTTGCCCCATGTGACTCTACCCTCCCTAGCAACCAGGACAATTTGGTTACCCCATGTGACTCTACCCTCCCTAGCAACCGGGCCAATTTGGTTGCCCCATGTGACTCTACCCTCCCTAGCAACCAGGACAATTTGGTTACCCCATGTGACTCTACCCTCCCTAGCAACCGGGCCAATTTGGTTGCCCCATGTGACTCTACCCTCCCTAGCAACCAGGACAATTTGGTTACCCCATGTGACTCTACCCTCCCTAGCAACAGGCCCAATTTGGTTACCCCATGTGACTCTACCCTCCCTAGCAACCGGGCCAATTTGGTTGCCCCATGTGACTCTACCCTCCCTAGCAACCAGGACAATTTGGTTACCCCATGTGACTCTACCCTCCCTAGCAACCGGGCCAATTTGGTTGCCCCATGTGACTCTACCCTCCCTAGCAACCAGGACAATTTGGTTACCCCATGTGACTCTACCCTCCCTAGCAACCAGGACAATTTGGTTACCCCATGTGACTCTACCCTCCCTAGCAACCAGGACAATTTGGTTACCCCATGTGACTCTACCCTCCCTAGCAACCAGGACAGTTTGGTTACCCCATGTGACTCTACCCTCCCTATCAACCAGGACAATTTGGTTACCCCATGTGACTCTACCCTCCCTAGCAACCAGGACAGTTTGGTTACCCCATGTGACTCTACCCTCCCTAGCAACCAGGCCAATTTGGTTGCTAAGGAGACCTGACTGGAGTCACTCAGCACGCCCTGGATTCAAACTCACGACTCCAGGTGTGATAGTCAGCGTCAATACTCACTGAACTACCCAGGGTCCTAAATTAATGTCTTCTAAACCACCACCAACAGGCGGCAACACACTGACGTTATGATTGATGTATGCAATCCTGAAATCAAACAACCTCGCTTAGAAATCTCAATCTGTCAAATGTCGGTCAGCGTTTGTAATAAGTATCCTTTTTTTTTTATTTTGAGTTTTCAGCCCCCATGCCAGTCATCTATTTTATTTCTAAATCGCAAGCTATGAGGAATGTCCTCCGATGTCTTATAATGATTAATAGCGGGAAAATTAATGCGATTGCTCCGGAATTCGGCGGGTCGTATAAAGCTGCGTTCAAAACGCCAGCTATTTTCAGCATGTCGCCGGTGTCTGGCGGTTAGTTCGCTAGTGCTGTATATGGAGAGTCTAAACAGCACTGTTTCTTTACAATTAATTTTATTATTAAAATATTAGGATCACATGAGCTCTACCATCTTCTCTCGTATCGGCTGTCACTCCCGTCGCTCTTCATTTGCATAAAGTTAAACATTTCTCAACTTTGTCACGTCGCTGGACACGTCCACATCCGGTCACCATCGTCGCCGTCGCTTGTGTTGCCGGAAGTCGCTGAGATGAGGTCGTTTTGTCGCTGTGTGTCGCTGTTGTGCCGATTTTCGGAAAAACTAACTCGCACCGTGTATGCCCGGCTTTACATGTTTGAGTGAACATGTTTAACATCCGCTGTAATGTGCATTATTGTTACAGACATGTCATTTTTCAGTGTTTTATTATTTATTTTCTCTCTTTACAGAGCAATGGATCATTGGTGTGGTGCCAGAATAATAAGCAGTGCTCAAAGGTAACAATGCTTTGATGAAATTAAAATCTAGCATGCTTTGACTATTGGTGTGGTAACTGGCTCTGTATATCAAAGACGGATGGTATAGACGTAAAAGGTGCTTTGAAACCACGTTAACTCATGCGGCGCTTCATGTCTACACACATGCAGGGAAAAGAGGTGACGCGTGCGGAGCGGGACGGGGCAGAAATGATGCATGTTTGGTGCTAGAGGACAATATTGAAGATTACAGAAAGATCAGAGCTGTTGTCCACGTCACTGTTGTTCTGTCGCGATGAGAGGACGCAACCGTTGTCATGAAGTCTTGCGGTGCGGAAGCAATCAATCCGGTGTCTGACGTAGCCTAATCGTTAGCAAGGCAACTAGCATTAGCACGTTCATCCAGTCTGACCCTACGTTACCACTGACGCGTTGTGAGCGAAGCTGAGAGCGTTTTCAATTAGTTCCTATGAAAGCCGAGCGTCATGCCCGCAAGGTGGATTGTAGGATTGGCGGCGGTGTGGAGCGAGATCTCTCCTAGCGATGTGAGCGCCTTTGAGCGGATTTCGCCTGCCCCAGTGGAAACACAGCCTGAGAAAGGCGAACTGCTTGTGTTTTAGCGACACACATTTAATAGTGAAAATTCCTCAAAAGCTTATTGTGGATTTGTCAAATTGTCCCGGTTGCTAAGGAGGGTAGAGTCACATGGGGTAACCAAATTGGGCCGGTTGAGTCACATGGGGTAACCAAATTGGCCCGGTTGCTAGGGAGGGTAGAGTCACATGGGGTAACCAAATTGGCCCGGTTGCTAGGGAGGGTAGAGTCACATGGGGTAACCAAATTGGCCCGGTTGCTAGGGAGGGTAGATATCGTTTTATTGCCCAGCCCAATATAGACGCGTTCTTGAGGCTTTCTGTTCCCTCGTTGCTTTCTTACAGGAAGGCAGAATGATATGGCGAAATGATGCCTGATGGTTTGTTTATATAACTCTGGAGTTACAGAGGCAGCAGTAGACTACTTTTCTAACGGTGTGATGTGATGAAGGCTGACAGGATTAAAAAAACAAAAAAGAGAGGGAGAGAGACAGCTGGGACAGCTAGGTTTTTATCCCCTTTGCATAAGGAAGTTGCTTCCCAAAACAATACTAGGAATTCTCAAATGGTTCTGGAGCGATTTACAAAAGTTAATGATCCAAATTTTGGTTATTAAAAAGCACATGCAGAACAACAGTGATGGATACACACAAGTGCAGTGTGCTGCAGAGCTCCTTTGGTGCACTTTGTTTGCCACGTTCTCTGATTGGTCGATCTTTCTCTGTTGGATTATGGGTAGTGTAGTTCTTCATCAGGAATTCTGCTGTTATACTCAATTTCGTTGAAATAACACTGACTGATGGCTTCACCAGACGCATATTTCAATGATTAACAACTTCAGAGCTCACAGTAGGTCTGTCTATAAAGCTTTATTAGTTATCGTAAAAAATTTACACATTTTTACTTCCAAATCCAAACTGTTGCACTCGAGGTATTTGTGAGTTGCTGTGTATGTAGAGAGGCCAAATCACTCACTTATGAGATTACATATTGGCTTGGATGCACAGCCCACTGAAAGACAACTTAAAATAAGTTGTAATTGGGTTTTTTCTTAGTTGCCAAAACATTGAATTGCTCCGTTAATTTCAGTATTTGCAGCGTTCTATCGTGGCGAGTAAATGAGCTGCCGATCACGCTGGTGCAGTTATAATGCGAGTGAACTTCAGCCAAGGCGAACAGACACGAACGGGGCGAAGCAAAAATTAATTTTACTTTAATGAGGATGTCAGAGGGCTTCAAAGAGAAGATAAAGTGTTCTTTAAAAGCAAAGCCTCTTTGCTTTGGTGTTTGAATGCAACAAAAGACCTGCTCTCTTTTCCTTTCCGTGGAGTTGGCCAGTACTGGTTCACTGGTTGCTGGCAGCAGAACTGTCCCCAGTCATTTATCAAGAGCAGTTGTGTGTAAGAAGGATTTGGCTCTCTGTGTGTCTGAGCATTGGGCGTTCCTCTGCATCTCTCACTTGACACCCCTGAGGAGATCTTGCCATGCTTGGAGTCGGTGTGTTTCTGTTGCTACTTCTCTTAACATGCCAGTGAATAGTGTCATGCATACTCCCTAAGTCTTCTTTTTTTAATGGTTATTATTAGGGATTTGTACTTTATTTTAATTGCTAGTCTATGTACATATTAGACGGGCATCTTTGCCCATTGCATCGCCTTCCATTGATTCATTAAGTCTTACCATCAGCATCACGTTTGAGCTGGGCGATAAAACGATATCGATATTTATCGCGATAAAGAAAATCCACGATAAGCTTTTGAGGAACCATTTACTGCGTGTCGCTAAAACACAAGCAGTTCGGCTTTCTCAGGCTGCGTTTCCACTGGGACGGATGAAATCCGCTCAAAGGCGCTCACATCGCTAGGAGAGATCTCGCTCCACACCGCTGCCAATCCTACGATCCACCTTGCGAGCATGACGCTCGGCTTTCATAGGAATGAATTGAAAACGCTCTCAGCTTCGCTCACAACGCGCCAGTGGTAACGTAGGGTCAGACTGGATGAACGTGCTAATGCTAGTTGCCTTGCTAACGATTAGGCTACGTCGGACACTGGATTAATTCCATCCGCACCGCAAGACTTCATGACAACGGTTGCGTCCTCTCATCGCGACAGAACAACAGTGACGTGGACAACAGCTCTGATCTTTCTGTAATCTTCAATATTGTCCTCTAGCACCAAACATGCATCATTTCTGCCCTGTCCCGCTCCGCACACGTCGCCTCTTTTCCCTGCATGTGTGTAGACATGAAGCGCCGCATGAGTTAACGTGGTTTCAAAGCAGCTTTTAGACCAAAACGTTTTTCCCTTCTAAATGTATCTTTATTAATCAGCTGTTACGAGTCTTTAATTCCTAAATGTTCTCTCGGGAAACCCCTGAACCCACATACGCTGATATTTGCAAGCAGGCAGATGTGGCATCAAGGTGGCTTTGGCTGAAGAGAGGAGAACGTGGGCAGAGTCTAGCTGGCAGCAACGGGTAGGGCAGGGCATATCAGTGGATCGACTGGCGTGGTGGAGGGGCTGTCCCAGGATGCTGGCCTTTGCTCTCAAGCCCTTCCGAGGTGTCATGGGCTTAAATCGATGAATCGCCAATGATGGAGGGATCCCAGAAGCCACAAAGGTCGAACCGGCTATCCTCTGTTCCTGCGTTTGGAAAGAGCGAGACTTTTTTTGTGTTGTTTTTCCGAAGTTTGAGTGCCTATAACTCTAGAAGCATTAAAGATATCTGTGACGAGGAGGAGGGCGGGGCCGTGACTATGCACGCCCGGCCCCCAATTGGGCTAATGGTGGAACGAGGCAGTCAAGAGAGAGAGAGCCACATGCAGCTGCCATGTGTGCGTCTTTTTGTTTTATTAAAATATCAATTTGACTGTTCAGCCGGTTCCCGCCACTGCCGCCTCCTTCCCAAACATTTAGTTTTTTGTGTTCGGGCAGTCAGTAGGGACCGCTACGTACCACTACCCCCAGCTCTGTCTCGATGTGGTGCTGGATGAGGTTTGTAAGACCCGGCAGAGGGGAAAACATGTCTGCAGATTCCTGATGCAACTTGGCAACCTCTGCGACTTCATAAGATAAGGTCTGCACAAGAGACATGTTTGGGTTTTGTATTCACCTCCGGCCCGAGCTCCACCCTCTCCGGATCTACCATAGCCAACGTCACAGTGACCGCCTCCCTCCATAATTTCAGGAGGTTGAGGTGGTATATTTGACGTGCGCCCCCTCTTATCAGTTTGCTTCACCTCATAATCGAGATCCCCCTCTCGTTGTGTGACCTCAAACGGCCCTTGCCACTTGGCGAGTAATTTGGAGCTCGATGTGGGAAGTAATACGAGCACTTTGTCTCCCAGTGCAAATTCCCGCGTGTTTTCCTGTCATAGTGTCGGCTTTGACGTTCCTGAGCTTGGAGCAAATTCTCCTGTGTTTGTTGCCCCAAAGCGTGCAGTTTTGCTCTAAGATCAAGAACGTATTGAATTTCGCTTTTACTGGTTGAAGGTCCCTCCTCCCAAGCTTCATGTATGACATCAAGCATGCCACGCGGGCGCCGCCCATACAGCAGCTCGAATGGGGAAAACCCAGTTGAGGCTTGCGGGACCTCTCGTACAGCCACGTTCCGCCACATTTATCCCTCTCCACGGCTGATTAGCCCAATTGGGGGCCGGGCACGCATAGTCATGGCCCGGTCCCGCTCTGCTCCTCATCACAATATCTTAATTTCCTTTTAAATACAGGTTCAAAACAAACTTTCCATTTGCATTTTGTATGTTTATTTTAGTTTGAAGGCCCTATATGGTTAAATCCCAGAAATATGTAATTTTACCCATTTTTCAGTGGCTGAAAACTAAATGTGGATCACATGGTATCAAGCAAGTATTTCTTGTCCAACTAAACAAAGGTCTGAAGTACAAATAATTTTGAAACTAGAAATGTTCCTTTCTAATCTTTTAATCCAAATTAAGTAACGTTTGTGCTTACTTTTCCCTTGTTATAAGCATAAACCCCAATTTTTTTGCACACGACTTCATCTCTTATGCCAGTTGAGGCTTGCGGGACCTCTCGTACTTACTCAGGTTTGCATTTGTAGAGTCTGTATACTCACGCACACACCGTTGATCTGCCCTTAATGAAGTGATCTGTTTGCAAAGGCTTTAAAACACAAAGCAAGAGCCGCACTGGGCCTGTTTATAAAGAGTATCCCTGCAGTACTCTCTGATGCAGCTTGTGTGTTTTTGCATTAGTGAAAAGCTGTTTGCTGGCCATTGAGCCTTTCACTTCAGATTCAACCGAGTCACTGCTGAAGTCAAACAAAAGCACAGTAAGCAACTGCACGACATTTCCCCCCTACCTCCACAAACACACTGACACACCGCTGATGCCGTTCCTGTCCACTCAAACAGCCCATCATGGTGTTAGTCTGGCAACAAAAGTCAAGCAAAGGTAGGTTAATTATTCAAACAAAGATCGGGTGACCTCTCGGATCCGTCAGCACTTTTCTCTTCATTTGAGACGGACGGTGAATGCAATCTTGGCCATCTCCGCTTCAACGCTGGGCCTTCCCGTTCTTATGGTAATTAACCCCATTGCCCTGTTGCTGGAGCAAAAATGGAGGGTATTCGTGAGTATTAGAGCTTCATTAGCATGCCATCATCACCCTCCATTCACACCCGGCCTCACTAGGAGGCCACAATGGCCGGCCTTTGTCAGGGCTTTTTTGTGTGTTTTCTTTCATTTATCTTTTGTGTGACCACTTCTTCTAGACTTCGGCCTTCACACGGCAAGAAAGTTTGACAACTTCTGGGTGCTTGTTGGAGCCAAAAGTGGGCGTAGAGGGAGAAAAACAAGAGTTGAAAAGCAGAGAGTTTGAGTTGCTTGGAAGGGTCGAACTTCCAAGAACCCCCAACGGTTGAATTGATTTGCTTTGCAAATTAGCGTCAACGCCAGACACTCTCATTCTCAGAAATGGACTTGCATGGCGGTTTATTGTTTGGCTGGTCAGCTCTACAGAAGATTGGACCCAAACTGATTTCTGAAATTAATGTTTACAACTTTTGAAGCACTGATTTAGTTGCTAATGGGCAACTAATATCCCAAAGAACCTTTTGAGGTATTCATGCACCTGTTTAGTTTTTTATATATTGCTTTATAAAGTTTGGGCACTGGAAGTGTTATTTTAATGATTGAAGTAAATAGAATTGACTGTGAGGTTTTGAGTAAAGCATATCTGGTCCACAGAATTGAACATGTGCCTAGGTTAGCATTTTAAGGTTTAACATGAGGTTTTTTTTTTGGCTAGCAACAGTCATGGATAAACATTATCCACTCCATGCCCCCCTCCCCCCACCCCCCATTTACACAATAGAAATTAGCCTGACTTTTGTGGCATTTCAATGAAGTGCTTTTCCAGGTCAGTTGTTACAATAGCAGTAGTTTGATTTCAGCCGTCATGTATTCTGCAGTTTCAGTTGTGGAGTTGGGAATCGAGAGCTGGTTCTTATGCAGAAATGGAAAGTACTGGAATAAAATTATTCTCATAATGTTACGTTCTGTTAACAATCCTTTAATGTTTGTGCAATGCAAAAAATATAGTATTTTTGTCTTATTTTTTTGGCAAGAATTTCAAAGCGTTCTTACAAAAGAAAAAATGTATTGTGAAGCAGAGTGGCATAAGATATTAAGTCAAAATCTAACAGAATTTGGTGGAGTTTAAGCTTTAAACTAGAAGAAACTATTTGCCAATGAGGTAAATAAAACAAACTTGTTTTCCCTTTAAATCGAGATTTTTTTCTTTTCACATTGGCGAATCGTTTTTTCTTATTATAAGCTGAAATGTTACTGCATTTTGTTCGATTTCTCTGAAAGCAAGACAAAATATCTTAAAAGCATTTTGCTTCAAGTAAATGTAGCAAGAATATTTAGACATTTTTACTGGAAAACAAGACAAAAATACTTTTTGAGGGATTGAACCACATCACTAAAATATACTGCCATGCTACTGAAAATACATCATCAACATGTCACTACATTTATGTATTTTTTTTCTCTCTTTTTCTCCCCAATTTGGAACGCCCAATTCCCAATGCGCTCCAAGTCCTCGTGGTGTTGTAGTGACTCGCCTCAATCCGGGTGTCGGAGGACGAATCTCAGTTGCTCAACCATTCAATTACCGTGGAGACGTAGTGCGTGTGGAGGCTTCACGCTATTCTCCGCGGCATCCACACACAACTCACCACACGCCCCACCGAGAGCGAGAACCACATTATAGTGACCACGAGGAGGTTACCCCATGTGACTACCCAGTCCCCCAAAAAAGTTGTATTTATTTATTTTTGAAAATTTGCTTGATTGGAATTTCATCCATCCATCCATCTTCAACCGCTTATCCGAAGTCGGGTCGCGGGGGCAGCAGCTCCAGCAGGCGGCGCCAAACTTTCCTATCCCGAGCCACATTAACCAGCTCTGACTGGGGGACCCCGAGGCGTTCCCAGGCCAGTGTGGAGATGTAATCTGTCCACCTAGTCCCCTGAGGCCTCCTCCCAGCTGAGGCCGTCAATTCGTGCATCTTATCACGTGACTTGAGTGTGTTACCGTGGAGACGTAGCGTGTGTGGAGGCTTCACGCTATTCTCCGCGGCATCCACGCACAACTCACCACACACCCCACCGAGAGCGAGAACCACATTATAGTGACCACGAGGAGGTTACCCCATGTGACTCTACCCTCCCTAGCAACCGGGACAATTTGGTTGCTAAGGAGACCCGTCTGGAGTCACTACATAACTAGCTATTCCCTCATAAGGAAAACAGGCGGTAAACTGAATTTTATTTAAAAGAGATGTTAGTGTACATTTTCTATTGGTCATCATGGCAACTGTAACTTATTCGATAGTTGAAGAGCGTTATAACCTGCATTATAGCGTTATAGTCTGCTGCGTCCTTCCTGCTCAATCAAAATTGCGCCATGCAAAAAACGTTCGGCACAAATATTGTGGGTACATTTATGCCATTGCCTGGTCTCTAAACCACTAAACCAGCGGAGACTGCGTCACATTAAAATGCAATTCATTCTTAGTGAATCACCCCATTAGAGTTGTTTTAATAACTGGTACTTTAATTAAAATGACATTTAAATATGTTATTAAAATACTATAATTTTTGTGTGTTGTTTAGTATTTAATTAGGACCAATTATCATAGCTGGTACCAAATATTTTTTTTAAATATACCACCAATATTAAACATCGTCTGCTGTCCCTCAAGTCCACGTATATGTGCTTGTACATTGGGTGAAACCCGGAGTTTGACGTAAGAGGGAAACCCCTCCATTGCAGCGCAACAGCGAGTATAATAGCGAGGACTTCCTCGGGTCCCATAGTTGTTATTTACACAAGCGTTGCAGGGATGTTACATTGCTGTGGAGCATGCATACTGGAGTCAAGCAAAAGCCGAGGACATGGTGCATGTAAGCACATGAGCCGATATCGAGTTTTCCCGCTGTAAATGGCTTCCTGGTGTCCATGTAAATGAGGTCATTGAGCATTGGCTTGTGACAGGATGCCCGTCCCAGCAGAAGTGCAAAAAGGTGTTTTGTCCATCAGGAAGGACATCAAAGCTCCTTTTGGTGGATGTGTAAAGCAGATGAGCAACATCTCACTTTTAATGTGACTCTAGTTTGTTTTCCCCGTGCTGTTCCTTCTCGTGCACGGTGGAGCTTTTTAAAGGATACCCTTGACCGCGAGCCCATGTGGACGTGTTTGACACAAGCACTCTATGACTGCTTCATGATCATTTTGCAGTCAGCGGCATGCACATGTGCCAATGGCGCACAAAGATGCATGTCTAGGAAAACTAGGCTCCATGAGGACAATCCACGTACACTGTTAATGTATGGTTCCACGAAGAACCTTGATTATCCATGGAAACTTCTTGTTGCACAAAAGGTCCTTTTTATAGTGGAAAAATTTAGGAACTTTGCTCGTCTTCATGACAGCCTATTGGCGTAAACCCTGTAGTCCCGCAAAAACGTCAATTTAAACAACTTTACAGCTCAAATAATTTGTGAGTTTTATCATACGAATTAATGTAAGTGCTTTTATAAAATGATAAGCGTCACGTTTATGCCTTTTTAAACCCTCCAAAAATGGGCCACATTGACTTCCATTGTAAGTGTCCCACTGGAACACACATTTGTATTTTTTGGGATTTTCTCCCCAATTTGGAACGCCCAATTCCCAATTTGCTCCAAGTCCTCATGGTGTCGTAGTGACTCGCCTCAATCCGGGTGTTGGAGGACGAATCTCAGTTGCCTCCGCGTCTGAGACCGTCAATCCGCGCATCTTATCATGTGACTTGTTGAGTGTGTTACCATGGAGACGTAGCACGTGTGGAGGCTTCACGCTATTCTCCGCGGCATCCACGCACAACTCGCCACACGCCCCACCGAGAGCGAGAACCACATTATAGTGACCACGAGGAGGTTACCCCATGTGACTCTACCCTCCCTAGCAACCGGGACAATTTGGTTACCCCATGTGACTCTACCCTCCCTAGCAACCGGGACAATTTGGTTACCCCATGTGACTCTACCCTCCCTAGCAACCGGGACAATTTGGTTACCCCATGTGACTCTACCCTCCCTAGCAACCGGGACAATTTGGTTACCCCATGTGACTCTACCCTCCCTAGCAACCGGGCATATTTGGTTACCCCATGTGACTCTACCCTCCCTAGCAACCGGGCATATTTGGTTACCCCATGTGACTCTACCCTCCCTAGCAACCGGCCCAATTTGGTTACCCCATGTGACTCTACCCTCCCTAGCAACCGGGACAATTTGGTTGCTAAGGAGACCTGACTGGAGTCACTCAGCACGCCCTGGATTCAATACTCGCTGGGCTACCCAGGCACCCATTTTTGCTCATTTAAAGAAAAGGAGGGACGAGTTGAAATGAATTTTTTGTGGTTATCAACATTATGCCACACATGCCGTCGATTGAGCTGAACTTGAACCCGAAACATTCCTTAAAGAGATAGGACTGGGCAACACAATTAAACAAACAAAATGTTATTTCTCTGTAGATATTCATTTATTTGCTTTGAAAGGGCTTAAAGGGGAATTTTTCAATCAGACAATTATTGTAGACAATTAATTAAATTTTACAAGCATTAAAATACAGAAATGTTGCTTAAAATAATCAAGTCATGTTTTCCCTAAATTCTTGCCGCTTTTTGCTACTGAAGAAACTCTCGTACTTGTGAATCAAGAAAATATCTAAAGCCAGTTTAATAACAAAATCATGAATATTTGTCGCATCGGCCAACTAAGACGCTTCGTTCGCTGTTTCTCTCTATTTCTTTGCACTCTGCTGTACTTTAATCACTCAAATATACTTTTAGACTCCTACAGTTTATGTAAACAGGTAAATTAGTGAATTTATTTGCTTCCTGATCTCTTGTTACTGCTGTGGCGTCTGTTGCGGGCGTGCAGTGCTGCAGTATGTGTGTGGCACTGGGCCGCTCTGGAGGGCTGGTCAGACCCACAGCAGGACGTGCCCTGATCAGACATGCCTATTAACTTCGATGGGTTAGAGGGGGGGCACACCCGGGCTTCTGTCTGCTATCTGCTCAACTCATTACTCATCATGGTGGGTGGCAAAATAGCAGCGTAAAACTCCACAGCCAAAAGAGCGGCCTACGAGTTGAGGATATGTGTCCAGACGCACACATATACAGACGTTCACACGGTTTTATGAACGCACTCTCATGCAGCGGGTCGTTGTGCTGTAACTCAAAAAGATCTTTTCATCCAATAAAAATGTCGCGTTTAGATGGTGTGCGTATACGGTGGGGTCTAAAAGTCTGAGACCATATTGCAAATAGAGATTTTTTCCTTATTTAAACATGGAAATAAAGTTTTAGTATTTGTATTTAAAAAAATATATTAAAATGGTTTGTTCTGGGTGGCACTGCCCCCAACCCTCTCCTGAAATTGGGCCTAACAACTGGCTAAACAATAACAACACTATTTTAAATGTTTTCCTATTAAATGTTATTTATATATATATACACACAACATTAAAACCACCTGCCTAATATTATATAGGTCCCTCTCAAACCAGCCCGTCTGGCACCAACAATCATGCCAGGGTCCAAATCACTGAGATCACATTTTTCCCCATTCTGATGGTCGATGTGAACATTACCTGAAGCTCCTGACCCGTATCTGCATTTATGCACTGCTGCCACACGATTGGCTGATTGGTGTGTGTGTGTGTGTGTGTATATGTGTGTATATATATATATATATATATATATATATATATATATATATATATATATATATACCTGTATACACATACATAAAAATAAATAAAAAATAAATAAATATGTATATATGTATTTATATATATATATATATATATATATATATATATATATATATATATATATATATATATATATGTATGTGTGTGTGTGTGTGTGTGTGTGTGTGTGTGTGTATATATATATACATATACACATACACACACACACACAATATATATATATATCTTTTTTTTTTTTATATATTATTTTAAATAATATTTTAATGCCATTCATTTCAGAAAATGACTCTTATGGTGTGTTTTATTATCTGAACAACCACTTAGATAATTAAGTTTAGGTTTCACTAACCTTATATTTGCAATCTGCTTTTTTAACATTGCTTTCAAAATCTGTGCATGACTCATGTTTGATACATTTGCCATTTTGTCATCGTCATCAATCAGGCTGTTTGTTTGTGAAGATTCAAATGTAAACAGTTTTGTGACATTTGATCATGTGATCTCTTTACAGACGGTCAGATTGAATCACACAAGATGCTCATAGGAACATCCTCAAATCTTGCTGTTAACACGATGATCAGATGTTAATCATTCTGGCATTAAAGCACAAGAGCCACACACCAAACATACTTTTATTTAACTTTGCATGCAAAGCGAAATCATTTGCATTAGTATTCTCAGACATTTGGACCTGCTGTGGTTGATGTTTTTCTCTGGCAATTGTATAAATAAACAGCAGTTCGGGCATAATTACTTTTCTCGCAGCTGTCAAGATAACACTGCTTTCAGTGTCGGATAGCAGCTCTGTTTTAATTTACTCTCTCTTTGAGGGATTATTGTAATCAGAACAGCTTGTAAAATCCTCTTGAACTGATAAGCAGCTAGGAGTGTTTGACAGGGTTTGACGGAAACGGTATGTTTGCTTATCAGCGTCTCAGAGTAATAGACTCCTTTTATTTAAAAACACATCTGAAGCACTTGAATGGCCTATTTCCAGCCTGATCTTATGAATATTGCATTACCAAAACTAAATAACGTGCCTTATTACACGTTTGGCTGCGGTTTCCCAGTGAAGTGTCCAGCGGGGGGCGCCAAAAGCGAGTGAAAGTGCCGTAATCGGACCAGGATTTTAAGGTGAATGTTAGATGGAGGTTTTAATGAATTAAATGTACCTCCTTAGCCTAAAAAAATGACCTAAATCTAACTGATAGTGTTCTTAGAGCAGATGCGACTTGTCTGAAGCATCCACGTCATTTAGTGTCGCTTCTGACACTTTCGTCTCACCTGTCAGCTTGCCTGTTTGGAAGAGAAGTAGCTTTGTGTACATGGGCGGCAGTGGCACAGGTGGTAGAGCGGGTCGCGTGGTTGGCGGTTCAATTCCCGGCCCACATGACTCCACATGCCGAAGTGTCCTTGGGCAAGACACTGAACCTCAAGTTGCTCCCAATGGCAGACTGGCACCTTACATACAGCTCTGCCATCATTGGTGTGTGTGTGTGAGTGTGTGTGAGTGTGTGTGTGTGAGTGTGTATGTGTGTGTGAATGAGACGCAGTTTAAAGCACTTTGAATACCACTAAGGTTAAAAAGGCGCTATATAATGTAATTTCTGTGCAACTAACATCAGCATATGAAGTAGCAAAAGTAATAATCAAAGATGGTAGCGTCAGAGCAGCTCACATTGAGATGAATGGGAATGCTAATGGATCGAGATGGCACTCTTGGACCGCTCAAATAAACAGAGCAATGTTTTAAAAGTGCTACAGAGTCACAGTGTCTCACTCTTTAGAAAGTCAACTTATTATAGAGCGCAACAGTGTACGTTAACGTTAAGGTAAATTTCTATCAATCTTTCTCCATCGGAGAATCTTTTAATTAATGATAACTTATAAGCGTTTAAAGACAGACCTGTCATGAGCTCTGAGGTTGTTAATCGATGGTATACGCTTCTGTTAAAGTCATCAGTCCTCATTATTTCAACTTAATTAAAAAAAATCAGTGTTCAATAGCATAATTCTTGGTGAAGAACTACACTAGGGAAAGATCCACCAATCAGCAAATCGCAGCCAACAAAGTGCACCAAAAGAGCTTTGCAGCGACCGCACACTCCCATGATGCACTGTGAATGATGCAATTGAGTCGCTCTTAAAGTTTTTATTTACAGTTTAAGTCAGAAGTTTACATACACTAGCAAACTATAGTTTTCCAACAACTGTTTACAGACCGATTTCGTCACTTTTAATTGACTATAATCACAATTCCAGCGGGTCAGAAGTTTACATACACTAAGATAACTGTGCCTTTAAGCAGCTTGGAAAACTAATAATAATAATTATGTTTTTATTATGAAAAGGCATAAACAAGACATATTGTATTAATAGAAATTCTAAATGTAAGAGTAACATTTATAAATGTGATGCACTTCCGGTTTAAGCCCCGCCACACCTGGTTCTATCCGAATACAGATACGGATACATTTTTAATTAAAATTTTTGGGGGGGATTTTCTCCCCTTTTTCTGCCAATTTGGAATTCCCAAAGCACTCTTTAAGTCCTCGTGGTGGCGGAGGACGAATCTCAGTTGCCTCCGCGCCTGAAACCGCCAATCCGCGCATCTTATCACATGGCTTGTTGAGCACGTTACCATGGAAACATAGCATGCGTTGAGGCCCATGGCATCTACGCACAACTCGCCATGCTTCCCAACGAGAGCTAGAACCACATTATAGCGACCACGAGGAGGTTACCCCATGTGACTCAACCCTCCCTAGCAACCGGGCCAATTTGGTTGCTAAGGAGACCTGACTGGAGTCACTCAGCATGACCTGGATTCAAACTCACGACTCCAGGTGTGTTAGCCAGTGTCTTTACCACTGAGATACCCAGACCCCCGATACAGATCATTTATATGACATATAAATATATATACAGATACAGATGATTCATTGCAGTGCACACCCCTAACCTACAACTCTTTTTTTTTTAAATATATATTTAAAGAAATCCCTTTGTGCAAATTGAGTGGGGAAAAATACTTCCAGAACAAAGACGGCTGAAAAGGTGGGCGGTTGCGCTCTATTGGCTTGGAAAGGGTCGACATCCCTGACAAATGCACTACAAATTGTTCTCTGATAGTCAATCTTAACAATGCTGAATGTTGTTTCTTATAAGTCCGTTCTATCTGCAAAGGCAAAATACAGTATCTACACAGAGACAGAAGGGTTTGATTCAACTCCGCTCAGAAGTGAGACGATTTTATAATCCACATTTGACTTTACAATCAAAAATTCCCAGTTTCACTGCTGGTGTTCTTATTGAGTTTTGGCTTCGTATGGCAGCAGAGTGATTTATTGGGCCCGTAGGAGAATGAGAGTGTAAATTGTGTTGTTATCATCAGTCAGTTAGTCAATGCATCTTGTCCTCGACATTCATTATAGCGGATTTCCCTGGAATGCATTAAGAGCAGTTGAGCATTCACACTCGCCTGCAGTCTGCCAGCTGACAATGTCAAGAGGGTCATTAGAGACTCGTATTTCCCTTCAATCAGACGGTTGTTTGTCATTACTAAACCCTTCGTTAGTGCTGACCTGATGCTATCTGGTGTCTTCGAGTTTCCTGTTGATCAAACTCTACCAAACTGTTCAAATGATCTAGATCTGGTTTAAGTGGCGCATTCTTACCAGCAGGGACGGATAATGACTTGCAAAGGCCCTGGGGCCAATTATCTCCAAGGGCCCCCCTCCACCCAAATGTTGTTGAGCAGGGGGTGTGGGGGGTTGTTGTTCATGCCCAAAAGGGTTTTTAAGCGGGGGGGGGATCATCAAACTAGATTGCACAGCCTTAAAGCCCAGGGCACCCCCGGGCAGTCAAGGGCCCCCAGGCAGTCAAGGGCCCCCGGGTAGTCAAGGGCCCCTGTTGTTCATGTTGTTCATGCCCAAAAGGGTTTTTAAGCTGGGGGGGGGTCACCAAACTAGATTGCACAGCCTTAAAGCCCAGGGCACCCCTGGGTAGTCAAGGGCCCCCGGGCAGTCAAGGGCCCCTGTTGTTCATGTTGTTCATGCCCAAAAGGGTTTTTAAGCGGGGGGGGTCACCAAACTAGATTGCACAGCCTTAAAGCCCAGGGCACCCCCGGGTAGTCAAGGGCCCCCGGGTAGTCATGGGCCCCTGTTGTTCATGTTGTTCATGCCCAAAAGGGTTTTTAAGCGGGGGGGATCACCAAACTAGATTGCACAGCCTTAAAGCCCAGGGCACCCCCGGGTAGTCAAGGGCCCCCGGGTAGTCATGGGCCCCTGTTGTTCATGTTGTTCATGCCCAAAAGGGTTTTTAAGCTGGGGGGGGGTCACCAAACTAGATTGCACAGCCTTAAAGCCCAGGGCACCCCCGGGTAGTCAAGGGCCCCCGGGCAGTCAAGGGCCCCTGTTGTTCATGTTGTTCATGCCCAAAAGGGTTTTTAAGCGGGGGGGGGGGGGGTCACCAAACTAGATTGCACAGCCTTAAAGCCCAGGGCACCCCCGGGTAGTCAAGGGCCCCCGGGTAGTCATGGGCCCCTGTTGTTCATGTTGTTCATGCCCAAAAGGGTTTTTAAGCGGGGGGGATCACCAAACTAGATTGCACAGCCTTAAAGCCCAGGGCACCCCCGGGTAGTCAAGGGCCCCCGGGTAGTCATGGGCCCCTGTTGTTCATGTTGTTCATGCCCAAAAGGGTTTTTAAGCGGGGGGGATCACCAAACTAGATTGCACAGCCTTAAAGCCCAGGGCACCCCCGGGTAGTCAAGGGCCCCCGGGTAGTCAAGGGCCCCTGTTGTTCATGCCCAAAAGGGTTTTTAAGCGGGGGGGTCACCAAACTAGATTGCACAGCCTTAAAGCCCAGGGCACCCCTGGGCAGTCAAGGACCCCCGGGCAGTCAAGGGCCCCTGTTGTTCATGCACAAAAGGGTTTTTAAGCGGGGGGTCACCAAACTACATTGCACAGCTTTAAAGCCCAGGGCACCCCCGGGTAGTCAAGGGCCCCTGTGCAATGGCCCCATTGGGCCAGTCGGTAGTCCGTCCCTACTTACCAGTTCCAGTGAAATTTCATGATTCACAGCAAAAGTAATTGCTAATGAAGGCAGATTTTTGTTTTAAAAAGTTAATATTTTGGTTAGATTTATCCTTTAAGCAAAACGCAACACGAATTTGACCATGAATAAAAAAGGGTAACAACTCAAGATCTTTTTAATATGTTTTACTTACTCAAGTAAGTTCCGTTATCCAACAACTGTACAACCATCTTGCCCAGTACAGACTCTGAATGCTTCATATCTAGTGACGACAGAGCAGCTTCTTTGACTCCCCAACATTTTTCCCAGCACCTGTCATCATGTTGACGTTGCCATCTTCTCCGTCAGCACCCCTGAAATATTGATAGGCCACTGCGAAGGGCGCATGTATGCCATAAATCAGATATATCGCCTGGTGACTGACGACCCCCTGAGTGGGTCCTTCATTTCCCAGAGAGTCTACACCCGCATTCTTATCTCAGATCTGACCCTGTTCTGATGGAAACATCCTGTTGAGGCGTCCCATCATGAAATGTAAACTGAGCCGGGGGAAGACAGAAGATTAATCGAGCTTGAGTTACACAGTCCAAAATATCAGCCCTCATCTCGACTCTGTTTATGAGCACTCAATGACAGAACTTGGGTAGCTGACAAATGGAACTTAAAATATATGGAGATTCTGGATTAAAATGCATTTATGTATAAGGAAAAGTGCATGTTTTTAGGTGCTTTTACTGTTTGCCTTCACTAGTCAGTTTCATTGGTCAGGTATTCCGTGCATGAAAACGGCAATTATTATAATACGCTCAAAAAATTATTTTAAGATTTACTTATTTCAATGTCATAACAAAATTACACCAAATTTAATTGAGTAATCTTAAAAAAAAAAATGTTAAAATGATTAAATATGTTTAGTTTTACTAATTTAATATTGTGTTAAAATACACCGTTAATTCTGATGGAATTTTGTCAAGAAATTGAAAATGGCCATTTTTTACCAAGAGGTGCTTAAACAGTTCTTTTAATTATAGAAAATCTTAAAACACATTGCTTAAATCATTTAATAAATTAAATGTTTTTATCTATTTTCGGGAAAACACGACGACAGACCACAAGACCGCTGCTGAAGCAGCGCATAGATGGCGCTGTCACGTGACACCTCTTACTTTTGGCAGCGCTGTTCAGATTGGGCCAATCACAGCGCTGTTCAGATTGGGCCAATCACAATCACAGCGCTGTTCAGATTGGGCCAATCACAATCACAGCGCTGTCCAGAACGGGCCAATCACAGCGCTGTCCAGAACGGGCCAATCACAGCGCTGTCCAGAACGGGCCAATCACAGCGCTGTCCAGAACGGGCCAATCACAGCGCTGTTCAGATTGGGCCAATCACAATCACAGCGCTGTCCAGAACGGGCCAATCACAGCGCTGTCCAGGACGGGCCAATCACAGCGCTGTTCAGAACGGGCCAATCACAATAACAGCGCTGTTCAGAACGGGCCAATCACAATAACAGCGCTGTTCAGGACGGGTCAATCACAGCGCTGTTCAGGACGGGCCAATCACAATCACAGCGCTGTTCAGGACGGGCCAATCACAGCGCTGTTCAGATTGGGCCAATCACAATCACAGCGCTGTTCAGGACAGGCCAATCACAGCGCTGTCCAGGACAGGCCAATCACAGCGCTGTCCAGGACAGGCCAATCACAGCGCTGTCCAGAACGGGCCAATCACAGCGCTGTCCAGGACGGGCCAATCACAGCGCTGTTCACGACGGGCCAATCACAATCACAGCGCTGTCCAGGACGGGCCAATCACAATCACAGCGCTGTTCAGATTGGGCCAATCACAATCACAGCGCTGTTCAGGACGGGCCAATCACAATCACAGCGCTGTTCAGGACGGGCCAATCACAATCACAGCGCTGTTCAGGACGGGCCAATCACAATCACAGCGCTGTTCAGGACGGGCCAATCACAATCACAGCGCTGTTCAGATTGGGCCAATCGCAGCGCTGTCCAGAACGGGACAATCACAATCGCAGCGCTGTTCAGAACGGGCCAATCACAATCACAGCGCTGTTCAGAACGGGCCAATCACAGCGCTGTTCAGAACGGGCCAATCACAGCGCTGTCCAGAACGGGCCAATCACAATCACAGCGCTGTTCAGAACGGGCCAATCACAGCGCTGTTCAGAACGGGCCAATCACAGCGCTGTTCAGAACGGGCCAATCACAGCGCTGTCCAGAACGGGCCAATCACAATCGCAGCGCTGTTCAGAACGGGCCAATCACAATCGCAGCGCTGTCCAGAACGGGCCAATCACAATCGCAGCGCTGTTCAGAACGGGCCAATCACAATCGCAGCGCTGTTCAGAACGGGCCAATCACAATCGCAGCGCTGTTCAGAACGGGCCAATCACAATCGCAGCGCTGTCCAGAACGGGCCAATCACAATCACAGCGCTGTTCAGAACGGGCCAATCACAGCGCTGTCCAGAACGGGCCAATCACAATCACAGCGCTGTTCAGAACGGGCCAATCACAGCGCTGTCCAGAACGGGCCAATCACAATCGCAGCGCTGTTCAGAACGGGCCAATCACAATCGCAGCGCTGTCCAGAACGGGCCAATCACAATCGCAGCGCTGTCCAGAACGGGCCAATCACAATCGCAGCGCTGTTCAGAACGGGCCAATCACAATCGCAGCGCTGTTCAGAACGGGCCAATCACAATCGCAGCGCTGTTCAGAACGGGCCAATCACAATCACAGCGCTGTTCAGAACGGGCCAATCACAATCACAGCGCTGTTCAGAACGGGCCAATCACAATCACAGCGCTGTTCAGAACGGGCCAATCACAGCGCTGTCCAGAATGGGCCAATCACAATCACAGCGCTGTCCAGAACGGGCCAATCACAATCACAGCGCTGTTCAGAACGGGCCAATCACAATCACAGCGCTGTCCAGAACGGGCCAATCACAATCACAGCGCTGTCCAGAACGGGCCAATCACAATCACAGCGCTGTTCAGAACGGGCCAATCACAATCACAGCGCTGTTCAGAACGGGCCAATCACAGCGCTGTCCAGAATGGGCCAATCACAATCACAGCGCTGTCCAGAACGGGCCAATCACAATCACAGCGCTGTTCAGAACGGGCCAATCACAATCACAGCGCTGTTCAGAACGGGCCAATCACAATCACAGCGCTGTCCAGAACGGGCCAATCACAATCACAGCGCTGTTCAGAACGGGCCAATCACAATCACAGCGCTGTTCAGAACAGGCCAATCACAATTAAGTGTTACTGGAGGATTTTTAATATATATATTTTATAGATATTGCTTTGGTGGATTTAACAAGTATGAATCCTTGCAACTATCAGTTTTAATTACAATTTACTCTCCAGAGTGAAAAAAATATATAAAATGTCAAATGATTTGAATGCAGATCAATGGAGGATTCGGTTTTTGACCCGTCCAGCGCCCCTTCTGTAAAGTTTGTGTCTCACTAAATAGGTTATTTCTGACAACATTTGGGTTGATATCAAAATATGTTGTCAAAATGCTTTCAAATAGCAAATAAAAAACGAATCTATTTTTGTATTTCTATAACCTATCCTTTAATGTCAAATAAATTAACTCTGTTTTGCACTTTTTTTAGAACCCATTTGCAATTTGAGTTCCTCACATAAATCTTACTTTCATTACTTTAATGGATTAACTGTTCATTGAATATTAGTGCCTTTTAGACACCAGTTGCTTAAAATTATTGCTAAAATGTCATTTGGAATATCTTTTATTAAAATGAATGGCGAGTGGGTTGATATTTTGTTACAGTTGTAGAATATTTTAAACAGTTTTGAAGATTTATGCATTTGAGTTTCTTGACAAAATTGCATTAGTTGCTGGAGCAGCATTTGGGCCCAGACAACACTTGATTTATTTTGCATCTAAAGACGTTTGGTTTAATACTTCCGCGGCCACTTCACTGTTTCACGGTTCATGTTGAGGACAGTCTCACTGCTGGACAATTTGCACATTTTACTTCCATTGATAATTGTCTTTCTTTGAGACGGTAAATGTACATGCCGAGGGCACTGCCCGCTGACAGACTCTCTGAGGGGTAGCAGATGTGTAGCTGAGAATGAGTGCTGTCATCATGCGACAAGGGAGTCATGCAGTATTAAAACGACTTGCTGCAGACAACGCACATCCCAGCCTTATCGGTTTCCTCACTTCATAAATAAAACAGGCGCATTTGATTGAGGAGCACATGTATAATGTATAAACGCTCTCGCTGGCGAGTTCTGCGTCTCGGGGTCTTTTGTTGTCGACATGCCTGGCGGGCATCGTGTTGTGTGTGTTAACATTCATCTGAGAGTAGATGTTAACATTTGTTATGTCTAAAGAATGCACCACAGGTTTGGCTTGGTTTAATATCCGATTATTTTTTTCAGTATTCAAATGCAAAATACACTTTCGTGGCTTGAAGTGAAAGTGCATCTAGTAACTGAAGCATGCAATAAAACATAGAGAAAATATAGTGGTCGAGCGATATCGGAGAGGCTAATAAATTGTCCGATATTCTGCATTAATTAATAATTGCATCGGGCGATACATTTTCCCGTTTGGCCGATTTGTTCTCCCTCTCTCTCCTCAACATTTCTCTGTATTGTCTGATGATAAAAATTCACATATCAATAAAACGGCATGAAGCATACAGCAGAACTGGTGTAGTCCGATTCCCGAACAAATGACTCTTATGTGCCGGTTCTCGTAGTTTGGCATCAGGCTGCTGAGGCTCGTGTGCTCCGAGCATTCATGTGACTAGAGTGACTGCACGACACTAAACAGAGCGGCTCGTGTTTCCTCTAAAGAGACTTTCTCTGTGATAGTAATTAGAAGATCTGTTGGAGGCCGGCTAACCCTCTGTGAAGTCCACCATGATGTCACCAGGGTAAACATTACCACGCTCACAAACCATGAGTACTGCTTTGAAGTGAAGTCAACCCAGCTCATGACCGGCAATGATGGATGTGTGTGTGTGTTGGTGAATCATATTAAAGCTGTTTCATTAACCTTTGACTGTCTTTCTCACATGTGCTGTTTGGTGAGGTTTCAAACACTGAAGGTATTTGGCTGTCTTGATTAGAACATGTACACAAACATTAGAGATGTTTTGTTTTTCTCCTTCCTTTCCTGACACCGAAGGCATTTTTGAAAGATTTTCAATCTAAAACCTCAAACAGAAAAAAAATGCACATTTAAAACTTTGTGTTGTTATACAAATTGTCAAGTGCACCTGGAAATGACTCTCATGAGTCTTTTTGAATGTACAGTGTGAAACATACAGCGGGACCAGTGTGATCCGATTCCCGAACAAATGACTCTTATGAATCGGTTCTTTTTGAATCTACAGCGTGAAGCATACAGCGGGACCTATATACAGATATATTCAATGTAAAGACAAGTGTTTATGCTTTAAAATGACACATAATTTGCGCTGATCAAGGAACAGGTTATAAAATAATACCATAATATTATTTTATAGCCCGTGCAGACTGCACACAGAAGAGCCCGCGCAGACTGCAAGCAGATGAGCCCGCGCAGACTGCAAGCAGAAGAGCCCGCGCAGACTGCACGCAGAAGAGCCCGCGCAGACTGCAAGCAGATGAGCCCGCGCAGACTGCACGCAGATGAGCCCGCGCAGACTGCAAGCAGATGAGCCCGCGCAGACTGCACGCAGAAGAGCCCGCGCAGACTGCACGCAGAAGAGCCCGCGCAGACTGCACGCAGAAGAGCCCGCGCAGACTGCAAGCAGATGAGCCCGCGCAGACTGCAAGCAGAAGAGCCCGCGCAGACTGCACGCAGAAGAGCCCGCGCAGACTGCACGCAGAAGAGCCCGCGCAGACTGCACGCAGATGAGCCCGCGCAGACTGCAAGCAGAAGAGCCCGCGCAGACTGCACGCAGAAGAGCCCGCGCAGACTGCACGCAGAAGAGCCCGCGCAGACTGCACGCAGAAGAGCCCGCGCAGACTGCACGCAGAAGAGCCCGCGCAGACTGCAAGCAGATGAGCCCGCGCAGACTGCAAGCAGATGAGCCCGCGCAGACTGCAAGCAGAAGAGCCCGCGCAGACTGCACGCAGAAGAGCCCGCGCAGACTGCACGCAGAAGAGCCCGCGCAGACTGCAAGCAGATGAGCCCGCGCAGACTGCAAGCAGAAGAGCCCGCGCAGACTGCACGCAGAAGAGCCCGCGCAGACTGCACGCAGAAGAGCCCGCGCAGACTGCAAGCAGATGAGCCCGCGCAGACTGCAAGCAGAAGAGCCCGCGCAGACTGCACGCAGAAGAGCCCGCGCAGACTGCACGCAGAAGAGCCCGCGCAGACTGCAAGCAGATGAGCCCGCGCAGACTGCAAGCAGATGAGCCCGCGCAGACTGCACGCAGATGAGCCCGCGCAGACTGCACGCAGATGAGCCCGCGCAGACTGCACGCAGAAGAGCCCGCGCAGACTGCAAGCAGATGAGCCCGCGCAGACTGCACGCAGATGAGCCCGCGCAGACTGCACGCAGAAGAGCCCGCGCAGACTGCACGCAGATGAGCCCGCGCAGACTGCACGCAGAAGAGCCCGCGCAGACTGCACGCAGAAGAGCCCGCGCAGACTGCAAGCAGAAGAGCCCGCGCAGACTGCAAGCAGAAGAGCCCGCGCAGACTGCACGCAGAAGAGCCCGCGCAGACTGCACGCAGAAGAGCCCGCGCAGACTGCACGCAGAAGAGCCCGCGCAGACTGCACGCAGATGAGCCCGCGCAGACTGCACGCAGAAGAGCCCGCGCAGACTGCACGCAGATGAGCCCGCGCAGACTGCACGCAGAAGAGCCCGCGCAGACTGCACGCAGATGAGCCCGCGCAGACTGCACGCAGATGAGCCCGCGCAGACTGCACGCAGAAGAGCCCGCGCAGACTGCACGCAGATGAGCCCGCGCAGACTGCACGCAGAAGAGCCCGCGCAGACTGCACGCAGATGAGCCCGCGCAGACTGCACGCAGAAGAGCCCGCGCAGACTGCATAGACGAGAGCCCGTACACGTTCGATGCATGCCCACTACGTCGCAAAGATGTCTAGAAAGATTGGGCTGCACGCAAACAGTCCATGCTTAGAGTGGTCATGACGAAATTTGCTACTTGCACACTGTGTGCGAGACATAGTGGCACGTGCAAAAAGGGGCCATTGAGAGCAAATGTATGTTCTACTAACAAAAAATACAAATCTAGACGCAGCGCGAAAAATGGAACACACGAGTAGCAATCTGTGACGTGACATGCCGTCTATGTCTACTGGCTTATGATTATATAGAAAATTATTATTAAAAAAAACTATGCAGACGGATGCAAAAAAGTGTTCGACGTGATTAAGTTTTAAGTTACTGTTATACAAGTGTAGTGCCAGACACATGTTGAATGCACACCAAGTTCATCTCTTTATTTCTGTGATTTTGATTCAGAGTCCTGAAAGCACAAACTCCCATAAAACTGAATGGTGTGAAACAGCATATCTTTGAACGCTACTCGCTGTGCTGTGCTGTAGTATGCATGCAACTCCAGTAGTGCATTGAAGCCAAAACAACAAACCGCATTACCCGTTTACGAGCTGGCGCTGAAGCATGCAGAGATGGGGTTTGAGACGTGATATACACTGCGTCCTCACACTTCATTTAACAGCAAATACATTTTTCCCTGCCAATAATAGCGCTGCCTTACGAGCTAATTAAAACCTCGTAAACAGCTCAGCTCACTTACTCAGCGATATCAGTTTATGGGTAATATGTTTGAAAGACGACTTAAAGTCTAGAGAATGGGTATGCCTCCATTCCTCCACCATTCCAATGTCCATGAAGGAATAGTTCTCCCAAAGATCATGTCATCATATCAGTGAATAACAACTTAAATAGTTAGTCTGTATTGTCAGTCTACACTGTTTAATGTCGTTGTTGTCAGCCTAACTTGACAAGATGGTCGGGTATTATTTGGAGGTTTTAGTTCCATGTGGAACCAACCAATCCTGAACTGTTTCCAGGAACTAGGAAAAGTTCTTGTAGTGGAAAAGTGCCTGTTGAGTATTATTATGGATAAGGCACTATTTACCATTTGGTTACTGTTGTGTGAAGCACTTAACAGTAATAGTGGCACACAAGAGTCTGTGCTCATATATGAGCAGAATTGAAGTTGAAAAGGTCTGAGAGTCTGTGGGTTGGCACGAGTCGGTGGGGTTTGGGTCTCGCCCAGCAGCGGTACAGAAGCAGCCGTGTCGTGGTTTGCTGATGGTCGTCTCTTCAAGGCCTTTTCTAGCGTAAACCGCACCAGTGACGCTTTTACAAGTGTATCTGAGGAATGATTTCCCACGCTAAAGCAACATCTGCACAACGGATCCCGACAAAGAATGAAGTATTCGTGTTTTCTTTTGTTAACTTGCCTTCTTAAATGATTATCTAATGTTGTAATTTAAAAGGAGAAATTCACTCATAAATTAAAATGAAAACTCTCACCCTCATGTCGTTCAAAACCCTCATGCTGTCATTGTTTTTGAACATAAAAAAATGTGAAGAATGTTCAAGCAGCTGTTTTCCATACAACATCTGTTCATCTGCATTACAGATGCAGTTTATTGTTCAACAAAAATTCCAATAATAATCCATAGAAATAAAAATGAAGACTTTTAACTGTAAACATGCCTGAAACATATGGAGTTACATATGTGCCAAAATTATTATAAATAGTCATTTTGAGTGTGCAAAATGATATTGAGCGCACAAAAAATATTTTCTGTGCATGCAAGATATTTATGAGATATTTTAAGCGCAAAAACTGAATTTTGTACGTGCAAGATGACATATTGAGTGCACAAAAAAGATATATTTACCCTGTGGATTATGGGTTTATTACATTTTTCAAAACATTGTAGGCTGGGGTCATGCAATGCAAAGGAGTTCTTTCTACTTTTGTGCATTTTGCAGTCTCAAACAACTGATGTTCAGTATACAAAATGACACTATTACGTTTGAAAGTGTAGTTTCACACATCGGCAAGATTATCTTAATATCATTTCAGATAAAAGTAGTAAGTGTAGCTTTAGTAAGCTATATAACCAAATACTAATATAGACCAAACTAAGAGAGCTAGACCGATAGTTAACTAGCTAGTAAGCCTATTGGCAGTTTACAGGCTAAAAATATATTTCATAACGTTTCAATAAAAACAGTTAAGTCTACAAAAGAGCTGCTTTCATGTGGTCATAGTGTGTTACACATTTCCTTTCTTAAAAACAAACTATCCCCTTCTCCTCTTCCTCCTGTTTTCATTAGCAGTTTGATCTGTGATCTAGCCAGCCAATCAAAATCTACCTCCTCATCTCTGATTGGCTGAAATTCTGGCACATTTTAATGCTGCAAACTTGTTGAGCAAGCAAGTGGTCAAAGCTATGAGCACACGCAGAGTGCATATGAGGAGAGAGCGAGTGAGATCTCTTGCACACGCAAAAAACAGTGCAAAATTTATTTTTGTTCACGCAGAATGAATTCATCTTTGCAAGAAGATACATTTCTTTACAACACGTGTGCAAAATAATTTTTAATGCACTCTAAATATCATCTTGCACACACAGAACATTTTTGTGTGCTTAAAATAAAAATATGCACACTCAAAATACAATTTTGCATGCGAAGAATTGTGGCAAATACAGTATTTAATTCCATAGAAACACACTGGGGACTCTTATTTTGAAACGTCAAGTGCTTCATCAGATTTTTCGTGTTGCCGGTCTTGGCAGGAATGATCTTGTCGCAAATATTGTAATGCGCGCTGTTGGCTTTGAGCCTGGTGAAATGTAGCCACACTTTTGATCTTTTCCACATCTTTCACATGTATGGGGTTTGAGACGCATACACACTACAGCCTCACATGTGAGCTGCGTCGCTGGGCGTAACCGCCGTAAACTCATGTTTTTCCTTGATGCCTAAACACAGCCAATCACCAGCACTTTTAGATTTGGGCACATCTAGCATGTTACATGCTTATCACTGACGTTGACGAGATTAACCCCTTAGGTATCGAAATTTGGTACCGAAAGACAAGACCTGATTTGATACTCGATTGCTTAGAGGCAGTTCGGACGGTGCCTAAAATCTATCAAACTCAATACCCAGCCCTACGTATTAGATGGAAATCATGTCCAGCGACGTCATTGGCTGTACGAGTGCATTCGCACGATATCATACGAATTAGCCAACTTTAGAGAAGTCTTATGAACCCTGACGATTTCGCCATGAGAGTGTGTTGAAAGATTTGGTGCAGAAAGTGAGACTTCTAACTGTAAACAAGCCCAAAACACACATTTTGAAATGACGGAGACTTGGCTCATTACCATTATTTGAGATTTGGAAAAGAGGGAATGATTTTCAGTGAATAACAACTTAAATTTGGGTCCTCACTAAAAGCTAGACTATTCAGAAGACTTTTTGGAGCCTGACGGTAAAAAACACCATCCTCCTTTATTGTGTGAAAAACGTTTTTTCCAACATTTTTCAAAACATCTCATTTTGTGTTCAACGAAACAAAGAAAGACAATTGGGTTTGGAATGACACAAGTAAGGGATGATGTATGTTCAGTCGGTTGTTATCGCACAATAAACCCAGACACTGTGATCAGGACCCCGAAGCGAAGCGGAGAACTTTTGTATCACACTGAAGGAATTTATGGTGCGATAACAACCGAGTGACTGTACATCATCCCACTTATTACACGGCTACTAAACAAATAAATAAATACATGGATATAAAATATAGATATGCATTGAAATTATGTAATTTGATAAGAAATCGCTTCTTGAGGAGCAGGAGAGATGGCTCGCAGAACCCAGATGTGCGGTCTGATACGTCTTAATCCCCGGATTTGCGGTTGTTACAGAGCAATATCTGACCACTAGATGGCGCCATTGACCAATCAGAATCGAGTATTCAAGAGAGCCGCGTAATAACTTTTGATTAAATGACCTTTAAATATTTGTGTTTCTCAAAAGAGTTGTTTGTCTGCAGTTGTTTCGGTGTGAAAGGCTCGTCCTTTTCAATTGTGCCCAGAAAAGGTCTGAAGTAAATCACTTGTGTGTTGTGGAAGAGTGAATCTCTGCCACATTCTCAGTGGTGCATCATTCGTTTACCGCTCACAGCTCTGCTCTGGGTTTTGTTCAAAGGACAAACGTTCACGCCGGTGCCAGAGTCAGTCAGGTCCAGACGTTTGAGTAAAGAAAGAGAGTGTCGATGTCCTAATTGCTCTGTGTGGAGTAGATGGACTTCAAACCGTGAAACCAAATGAAGCCTTTCAGAACGTGCTTGTGCTGATCTGCAACATTTAAAAGTGTCGTCTGAATGGCTTTATGTGCATGTCACACCGCTCTCTGCAGCTTGATACTTGATTGTGTTCATTTGCGGCATTCTGTGGTACTTGTGTATAATGACTCAAAACTGTATATCTAAAAAAATACTGTGTAACTAAAAGTAGCGATGCTACTAATATAAGTAGATGTTTCAGTAGTGTGTCAGTAGCTCAGGAATTATTCTTATTTATACATTGTTGTCGACTGTTTCTAAACTGTCTCCCTGGTCTTCTTTTAGTGTATGGAACCTTGCAAGGCATCATGGGACCTGAAGGAGAACCAGTGTCAGGACTTGTGTGAGGTACGTCACCATCGTCTCCCAGCAGCCTGTTGAGAAATGGAAAATTCACTCAGGGAAACTCTTAGTGACTGTTCAGGAAGTAAAGTGTGACTCGCTCTTCTTAACGGCACTTTGCAATGCAATGCTAAGCTGCTGTGTAACCGAGACATTGTCCAACAGTAACACTGCAGAATAAACATTTTCTTACTGAATCTGTACTGAATTCGTACTGTTTTCCAGTAAAAGTATCTAAATATTCTTAAAATTAGATGCATTTACTTGAAAAGCAAAATGTCATGAGATATTTTGTCTTGTTTTCAGAGAAATCTAGTAAATGTAGTAACATTCTTGCTTGTAATAAGAAAAAATATTTGCCAATGGGGTAAAAATAACCTTGATTTAAAGGCAAAACACTTTATGTTTCTCACCTCATTGGCAAATAGTTACAGTAAATAGTAAATAGTTATTGGCAAACAGTATCTTGTAAGCATGAAACCCACCAAATTTGGTTTGATTTCTCTGTAAGGAAGACTTAATATCTCATGTTGTTTAAGAGATTTTTGCCAGAAAATAAGACAAAAATATTCAGTAAGATTTTTTATTTTTTTTTGCAGTGAACAACTAACCAACCAAAACTGTCAAAGCTAGCTTAAACATCACAAAAAGTTGTATTTAAGCCTTTAAAAATATATAAACATTTTAAAAACAAGATGAAAAAATGTGTTTTTAATTATGTTGGCTTGAAAAAGCCCATCCATCATTCCATCTATCCATCGTTCCATCCATCCATCCATTGTTCCATCCTTCCATCCATCATTCTATCCATCATTCCATCTATCCATCGTTCCTTCCATCCATCCATTGTTCCATCCATCCATTCTTCCAACATTTCTTACATCCAAAGATCCATCCATTGTTCCATCCATCCATTCATCATTCCTTCCATCCATCCATCATTCCTTCCTTCCATCCATCCATCATTCCATCCTTCCATCCATCGTTCATCCAATGTTTTATCTGTCTTTTCATCCATCCATCCATCCATCCATCCATTAATCGTTCCTTCCATCCATCCATCATCAATCGTTCCATCCATCCATCATCCATCAATCGTTCCTTCCATCCATCCATCCATCCATCCATCAATCGTTCCATCCATTCATCTCTTCTGTTGTTCCATCCATCCATCAATCTCTTCTGTTCATCCATCCATCCATCAATCGTTCCTTCCGTCCATCCATCCATCCATCCATCAATCGTTCCATCCATCCATCCATCCATCCATCTCTTCTGTTGTTCCATCCATCCATCAATCTCTTCTGTTCATCCATCCATCCATCCATCCATCCATCCATCCATCAATCGTCCCATCCATCCATCAATCTCTTCTGTTCATCCATCCATCATCCATCCATCAATCTCTTCTGTTGTCCCATCCATCCATCTATCCATCCATCCATCCATCCATCCATCTCTTCTGTTGTCCCATCCATCCATCAATCTCTTCTGTTCATCCATCCATCATCCATCCATCAATCTCTTCTGTTGTCCCATCCATCCATCCATCAATCTCTTCTGTTGTCCCATCCATCCATCCATCCATCCATCCATCCATCCATCCATCTCTTCTGTTGTCCCATCCATCCATCAATCTCTTCTGTTCATCCATCCATCATCCATCCATCAATCTCTTCTGTTGTCCCATCCATCCATCCATCCATCAATCTCTTCTGTTGTCCCATCCATCCATCCATCCATCTCTTCTGTTGTCCCATCCATCCATCCATCCATCCATCTCTTCTGTTGTCTCATCCATCCATTAATCTCTTCTGTTGTCCCATCCATCCATCCATCCATTAATCTCTTCTGTTCATCCATCCATCCATCCATCTCTTATGTTGTCCCATCCATCCATCAATCTCTTCTGTTCATCCATCCATCAATCTCTTCTGTTGTCCCATCCATCCATCCATCCATCCATCCATCCATCCATCCATCCATCAATCTCTTCTGTTGTCCCATCCATCCATTAATCTCTTCTGTTGTCCCATCCATCCATCCATCCATCCATCCATCAATCTCTTCTGTTGTCCCATCCATCCATCCAGCCATCCATCCATCAATCTCTTCTGTTGTCCCATCCATCCATCCATCCATTAATCTCTTCTGTTGTCCCATCCATCCATCCATCAATCCATCCATTAATCTCTTCTGTTGTCCCATCCATCCATCCATCCATCCATTAATCTCTTCTGTTGTCCCATCCATCCATCAATCTCATCTGTTGTCCCATCCATCCATCCATCCATCCATCCATCTTATTTATTTATTTATTTTTTTGCTTAAAATCTGAAAAAATGAATTGCCATTGAATGGGTTATGAAATATAAACTTAATTCTAGACACATTTTCTGAAACATCTCTTATGTTGCACAAATTTGCTTTTCAAGTAAATTAATCTTGTTTTAATTATTTTAGGTGTTTTTACCTGAAAACGAGACAAAAATACTGTATAAAAAATACTTGATTTATTTTTGCTGTCAATCCATTGACTAGCAGTTTTTGTCATTTTAATTATGTTGGCTTGTAAAAGCTCATCCGTCCGTCCGTCCGATGTTTTATCTTACATAGTTTTTCTCTGTCAGACTGATGGGTCTTTAGAACCGTCAAACTTAAAGCTATTAAAACCATTTAAACTCTCAGACCAGACTTTACAAGTTTACTTAATTTTACACTTACCCAATTGTTTTTTTTTCTTGTTTCTGATTTCAGAATCTCTTTCCAAAGAAACACTATGAATGTCTGACGAGCTGCGAGTTTCTCCGTTCCGTCGAGACGGTGAAACAAGGCGACTGTCCAGCGGCGGAGCGAGCGAGCGGGTTTGCGGCGGCCTGCGTTGAGAGCTGTGATGCGGATGCAGAATGTTCTGCTCTGAAGAAATGCTGCTCCAACGGCTGTGGACACACCTGTCAGAACCCAAAGAACCTCTATAAAGGTACAAGCTCTTGCTCATTGATAATCAAGAGGATCACCACATTCTCAAAAACAGGTTGTTGAGTTGACTCGGAAATGTAACTGTGCTCTGAGTAACTTTTGTCTTTGTGTCATCTTACACTGACACCTAGTGGCTCGGATGCAGAATAATTTCAAATCAATAGATTTAAGTTTCAGAAGCTATTGTAGAAATGTAGTGTTCACAGTCAGTCATGATTATTTTACTATGTGAGTGAAAATGTCCAATAACAGGACTGTAAACCAACAAAATTGTCTGATAAATGAATAATGTATATGCTAAATGAGGTTGGTTGGGCAGCATGATGTTTCTGATGAAGCTAGTTAAACTGAGAATTTGAACAGGGAGGTTTCCAAGTAAATGAGTCAAATAAGAAACTCTTTTTCATGGCTTTCTCTCTATTGTGATTGTTCTTATGTAAATCGGTTTGACTCCAGATGCTAAACCTGTTAAACATGCTATCAGTCTTTTCAAACCCATGAAGTTCTCCATTCTTCTGCAATAAGCCGAAACCTCTCTAAATTTCGCAGGTCAAATGAAGGAAGCTTCACAATTTATCTTTGACAATGTTGATTGATGTCAGATTTGCTCGTTTCCCCTCATTTGCAGAAAGTCATAAAGCCTTTCATTGAAATCCAAGCCCAATCACAAACATGAACATGAGAAAAGTTCTTATTATATGATCAGTGTGTCAAGAGTGTAATTGTTTCTATCTGTGCCATGGCATTGCATGGAGTTGATGACGAGCCACAATGCTGGAAACAATTAACAGGCCAAATTGAGCATCGACGGTCGCTTGTGGGCTCAATCGCTCGCAGATGTTCTTGCAGGTGGGCAGTTGTAACCTCGCATGTATCCCTGACCCTGAGACAAAGCATATCTCAATCTTCAATATTGCTAAAAGATGTAAAGACAAAGAGATGACTGCTGGGGGTTTGTCACCGACGCCCTGTGTGGTCTTTCCATCACATCTGAATCTGAGAGAAGCTTTGCAGAATACAGTTTCCTCACATCAAAGACCGCTTCTGGCGATGCATGTTAATTGCCTTATGAAACACAGAGAAAACTTGTTTCATTTCAACAATGTAAGAGAGGTTGCGCAAGACCATGCGTCTTATTTATGTTCTTTAAAAGAAAATATTATCCCTGTTTAACATAAAGGACTTCATGTTTAGTACATTATAGTTAATATTTCTCTGGCCTTGTTCGTGTTTTTCCACTGAACTATAGAAGAGATGGATGGATGGATGGATGGATGGATGGATGGATGGATGGATGGGACAACAGAAGAGATTGATGGATGGATGGATGGGACAACAGAAGAGATTGATGGATGGATAGATGGGACAACAGAAGAGATGGATGGATGGATGGATGGGACAACAGAAGAGATTGATGGATGGATAGATGGGACAACAGAAGAGATGGATGGATGGATGGATGGGACAACAGAAGAGATTGATGGATGGATGGATGGGACAACAGAAGAGATTGGATGGATGGATGGGACAACAGAAGAGATTGATGGATGGATGGATGGATGGATGGGACAACAGAAGAGATTGATGGATGGATGGATGGGACAACAGAAGAGATTGATGGATGGGACAACAGAAGAGATGGATGGATGGATGGATGGGACAACAGAAGAGATTGATGGATGGATGGATGGGACAACAGAAGAGATTGGATGGATGGATGGGACAACAGAAGAGATTGATGGATGGATGGATGGATGGATGGATGGATGGGACAACAGAAGAGATTGATTGATAGATGGATGGATGGATGGATGGATGGGACAACAGAAGAGATTGATTGATAGATGGATGGATGGATGGATGGATGGGACAACAGAATCGATTGGATGGGTGGGTGGATGGGAAAACAGAAGAGATTGATGGATGGATGGAACAACAGAAGAGATTGATGGATGGATGGATGGATGGATGGGACAACAGAAGAGATTGATGGATGGATGGCTGGATGGATGGATGGATGGGACAACAGAAGAGATTGATTGGATGGATGATGGATGAATGGATGGATAGAACAACAGAAGAGATTGATGGATGGATGGATGGGACAACAGAAGAGATTAGATGGATGGATGGATGGATAGAACAACAGAAGAGATGGATGGATGGATAGAACAACAGAAGAGATTGATGGATGGATGGATGGATGGATGGGACAACAGAAGAGATTGATGGATGGATGGAACAACAGAAGAGATTGATGGATGGATGGATGATGGATGGATGGATGGGACAACAGAAGGGATGGATGGATGGATGGATGGGACAATAGAAGAGAGTGATGGATGGATGGATAGAACAACAGAAGAGATTGATGGATGGATGGATGGATGGGACAACAGAAGAGATTGATGGATGGATGGGACAACAGAAGGGATGGATGGATGGATGGATGGATGGGACAATAGAAGAGAGTGATGGATGGATGGATAGAACAACAGAAGAGATTGATGGATGGATGGATGGATGGATAGAACAACAGAAGAGATTGATGGATGGATGGAACAACAGAAGAGATGGATGGATGGATGGATGGGACAACAGAAGAGATTGATGGATGGATGGATGGAACAACAGAAGAGATTGATGGATGGATGGATGGGACAACAGAAGAGATTGATTGGATGGATGATGGATGATGGATGAATGGATGGATAGAACAACAGAAGAGATTGATGGATGGATGGATGGGACAACAGAAGAGATTAGATGGATGGATGGATGGGACAACAGAAGAGATTGATGGATGGATGGATAGAACAACAGAAGAGATGGATGGATGGATAGAACAACAGAAGAGATGGATGGATGGATGGATGGGACAACAGAAGAGATTGATGGATGGATGGAACAACAGAAGAGATTGATGGATGGATGGATGATGGATGGATGGATGGGACAACAGAAGAGATTGATGGATGGATGGGACAACAGAAGGGATGGATGGATGGAAGGATGGATGGGACAATAGAAGAGAGTGATGGATGGATGGATAGAACAACAGAAGAGATTGATGGATGGATGGATGGATGGATGGGACAACAGAAGAGATGGATGGATGGATGGATGGATGGGACAACAGAAGAGATTGATGGATGGATGGATGGGACAATAGAAGAGAGTGATGGATGGATGGATAGAACAACAGAAGAGATTGATGGATGGATGGATGGATGGATGGGACAACAGAAGAGATGGATGGATGGATGGATGGATGGATGGATGGATGGGACAACAGAAGAGATTGATGGATGGATGGATGGGACAACAGAAGAGATTGATGGATGAATGGATGGATGGGACAACAGAAGAGATTGATGGATGGATGGGACAACAGAAGAGATTGATTGATGGATGGATGGGACAATAGAAGAGATTGATGGATGGATGGATGGATGGATGGATGGGACAACAGAAGAGATTGATGGATGGATGGGACAACAGAAGAGATTGATGGATAGATGGATGGATGGATCAACAGAAGAGATTGATGGATGGATGGATGGATGGGACAACAGAAGAGATTGATTGATAGATGAATGGATGGATGGATGGATGGATGGGACAACAGAAGAGATTGATTGATAGATGGATGGATGGATGGATGGAACAACAGAAGAGATGGATGGATGGATGGATGGGACAACAGAAGAGATTGATGGATGGATGGGACAACAGAATAGATTGATGGATGGATGGGACAATAGAAGAGAGTGATGGATGGATAGAGCAACAGAAGCAAAGTCTTATTTTGATCACACACTCAGACGTGTCTGGCAGACGTCACACAGCGTCCAAAAATCAAAACCATTGTTTTCTATAAATGTACTCTCGCCGCCGCCGCCACCTCCATTCGGCCTCCAGCGACAGCGTCCAGCTAAAACTTCAGAAGCTGCTCAAAATTCTGCCGTGCCACTCATAGTTTTCCATTCAATTGCATTGTATTTGTCCCGATTTGTTTTCAAGGGACATGTTGACGTTAACAAAGACAAATAGATGCAATGGGGCGAATTCACTAAACGGTTGCGCCACTTTTGCTCATCATATTTTAGCGCGAAAACCTGCGTTTCATTTTCAAACCACCCACAATGCAGGTCAAGCACGCGCATTCAGCGCTAAAATGTCTTCAGTCATTAAATTGCGTCATCCCTTTCTGAAACGTTACCTTATTTTGTGGTTTGACAGATTGAATAAAGTCTAGGCTACCTTCAGAGTAATTGCATAATATATATGACAAATGACACCCTTTAATCTTTCAGTTTGCGCAAACTCATCAACATCACTCTGATCATTCTTGAAGAAGTGCAGAAATCTTTGTATGTAACTTTTGATGGTGATTTGACCTCTCCGTGTGTGTGATACCTGTGTGTTGTCCTACAGGCATCACAATGCGGTGATGGTGGTGTGCAACTGTGTAACAAGGGTCGTTGTTGATTCACCAGCTGACATTCACGGCATGCCGCACACCACCTGTGAATGCCCGGCCAATAGAAATAGGTCATTAGATGGTTTAGTGTTTATTTTCTCACCCTAAATGAACCACCAACGGATTATGATCAATAACAATCAGCACTGCACTTTATTAATCATCACTCTGTCAATATATTCTCCCAATTCAGTTAGTGTATATATATATATATATATATATATATATATATATATATATATATTTATACACTTATCTAGTGTATGTGTATTCTACATTGTGTGTATTGTGTACATTTGATATGTAAATTGTTGTGTAAGTATGTGTACATTTGTTATGTAAATTGTTTTGTGTAAATATGTTGTTATTGTAAAGTGGTTTATGTCTCGTCACTGTCATTACTGCAATGTTGCTCGGAACTGCACACAAGACTTTCACCTGCTGTTGCACTCGTGTACACAGTAGTGTGACAATAAAGCGATTTGATTTGATTTGATTTTGATTTGATGAGTCGTCTGGAATAACATTTTCCGACATCTCTTTGGTATCAACAACTGGGTTGTACCCGCTTTTGTCTGAGCGTCACTCAATGCAACCTACCATTTATAATAGAAAAGTACGAATATGTGAGTGCAATGTCTGGCTGGAGGCATTGACCATCAATCATTTTCAATGGATCAAAGGCATGCTAAAGGAGACATTCTGGTGCAGGACCCATTTCGCACATAGTCTCACCAGTAACGACTGAAATGCTGGCCAATTCATACCCAAATCAGCGGATGGGTAAGACAAGGATATATATTTTTGCCCCAGAAATTGAATCGGCACGGGCACTAAGGGATATTTGTAAATGTCCCCATGCACACCTCTCACCTTCACCCTGCGTGCTGTACTCAAAGCCTCCCATTGAACCAAGCATTGGTGAATCGAGGTTTGATTACAACCCGAATCCACCAAGGTTCGGTATGTTACCCCCTTGAATACTCACAGGTATCTGGTATGTCCCTGTTCAGTTTGGGAGGTATGTGGCGCATTGGGGACCCGGACCGACACACCTACATCCATCAGCAAACATTGGTCCTGGAAGTGGCCCGGATCCCCACAGTCCCATCACACCGGCCCAGACTTTCCCCCTGCACCTGCAGCTACCGATTCTCCAACATGGTGGGAAAGGGTAGAATACACAGAAGTTGGGGTAGAGGTGCCCGGAACCCCCCGGGCCCATAGAGCAGGCTTTGGGGGAATAAATCCCCATCTCTGGGGAGCAGGGACGGGAACAGGGTAAGGTAGGGGAATAGACAGTAGGAGAAGAGAGAAACTTGTCTGTCTCCCGGATACGCCATCAAGTGGTCCTCAGCCAGGCGGACTGCGTCCTTCAGCGATGCCGGGTGGTGGCACCGGACCCACTCCGTGGTCCTTTTGGGCAGCCGGTCGACGAACTGTTCTAGCACCACCAAGTTGATAATTCCCCCGGCTTTGCGGTCCTCCACAAGCACTCAGCCTTTGCATTATGTGACATTCTTAACGATGGTCGATTAATTTCCTTCACAATTAATCTAAGCCTCCAATGGAGGTCTGACAGTAATTTTAGTGTTCCCTCACAAAAAGTTTTGTTCCTTTTGTGTTTCTTTGCAATAGGTTCTGTGTTCCCTAATAATATTCTTTTTGTTCCTTTACAATAAATGTTTTGTTCCTTTGCAATAAGTTCTGTGTCCCCTCACAATATTTTTGGTGTTCCTTCGCAATATGTTTTGTGTTCCTTCGACTATATGTTTTGTGTTCCTTCGCTATAAGTTTTGTGTTCCTTCACAATAAGTTGTGTTCCCTCACAATAGTTTGCATTCCCTCTCAATAAGTTTTATGTTCCTTCGCAATAAGTTATGTGTTCCTTCGCTATATGTTTTGTGTTCCTTCGCTATGTGTTTTGTGTTCCTTCGCTATGTGTTTTGTGTTCCTTCGCTATGTGTTTTGTGTTCCTTCGCAATAAGTTTTGTGTTCCTTCGCTGTTTTGTGTTCCTTCACAATAAGTTTTGTGTTCCTCCGCTATAAGGTTTGTGTTCCCTCTCAATAAGTTTTGTGTTCCCTCTCAATAAGTTTTGCATTCCCTCTCAATATGTTTTGTGTTCCTTCACTATAAGTTTTGTGTTCCCTCTCAATAAGTTTTGTGTTCCCTCTCAATAAGTTTTGTGTTCCTTCACAATAAGTTTTGCATTCCCTCTCAATAAGTTTCATGTTCCTTCACAATAAGTTTTGCATTCCCTCTCAATAAGTTTTGTTCCTTCAGAATAAGTTTTGTGTTCCTTCGCAATAAGTTTTGTGTTCCTTCGCAATAAGTTTTGTTCCCTTTCAATAGTTTGCATCCCCTCTCAATAAGTTTTGCATTCCCTCTCAATAAGTTTCATGTTCCTTCGCTATATGTTTTGTGTTCCTTCGCTATAAGTTTTGTGTTCCTTCTCAATAAGTTTTGTGTTCCTTCACAATAAGTTTTGTGTTCCTTCACAATAAGTTTTGCATTCCCTCTCAATAAGTTTGCGTTCCCTCTCAATAAGTTTTGTGTTCCCTCTCAATAAGTTTTGTTCCTTCACAATAAGTTTTGCATTCCCTCTCAATAAGTTTCATGTTCCTTCGCTATATGTTTTATGTTCCTTCGCTATAAGTTTTGTGTTCCCTCTCAATAAGTTTTGTGTTCCTTCACAATAAGTTCTGTGTTCATTTGCTATAAGTTTTATGTTCCTTCACAATAAGTTTTGTGTTCCTTCACAATAAGTTTTGCATTCCCTCTCAATAAGTTTTGTTCCTTCACAATAATTTTTGTGTTCCTTCGCAATAAGTTTTGTGTTCCTTCACAATAAGTTTTGTGTTCCCTCTCAATAAGTTTTGCATCCCCTCTCAATAAGTTTTGCATTCCCTCTCAATAAGTTTCATGTTCCTTCGCTATATGTTTTGTGTTCCTTCGCTATAAGTTTTGTGTTCCCTCTCAATAAGTTTTGTGTTCCTTCACAATAAGTTTTGTTCCTTCACAATAAGTTTTGTGTTCATTTGCTATGTTTTATGTTCCTTCACAATAAGTTTTGTGTTCCTTCACAATAAGTTTTGCATTCCCTCTCAATAAGTTTTGTTTCTTCACAATAAGTTTTGTTCCTTCGCAATAAGTTATGTGTTCCTTCGCTATAAGTTTTGTTTTCCTACGCTATAAGTTTTGTGTTCCTTCACAATAAGTTTTGTGTTCCCTCTCAATAGTTTGCATCCCCTCTCAATAAGTTTTGCATTCCCTCTCAATAAGTTTTGTGTTCCCTCTCAATAAGTTTTGTGTTCCTTCTCAATAAGTTTTGTGTTCCTTCACAATAAGTTTTGTGTTCATTCGCTATAAGTTTTATGTTCCTTCACAGTAAGTTTTGTGTTCCTTCTCAATAAGTTTTGTGTTCCTTCACAATAAGTTTTGTGTTCATTCGCTATAAGTTTTATGTTCCTTCACAATGTTTTGTGTTCCTTCGCAATACGTTTTGTGTTCCTTCGCAATACGTTTTGTGTTCCTTCGCAATACGTTTTGTGTTCCTTCGCTTTATGTTTTGTGTTCCTTCACAATAAGTTCTGCATTCCCTGACAAGAAGTTTCTCATGACATTTTTATTTTCCCTTGCAATAATTTGTGCATATCTCCGCAAAAAAATTTATGTTCCCTAATTTTTGGGTTCCTTCGCCATAAGTTTTGTGTTCCCTCACATTAATGTTTGTCCTTCGCATGCTTTTAAAAACCACATTACTTGTACTACAAATTAACCATGATGTTATTATAGTAAAACTAATATTAATCATTGTTGAAGAAGAACAGAAAACTTCACATGTACATTTTAGATTTCCATGTGATTAGATTTGGACAGCCACTCCCGACGTGTTCTGTGTATGATACCTGTGCGCGGTGTCCAGTGTGTGACTGGCTTTAGGCGCATTTAAATTTGAAAACATATTTTCTTCACGATTAATCTTAGCCAGAGTTCTGACAGTATAAGACATTTTGCGTCACTTTTTTGCAGTGTAAATGCTCTTACGACGGCCGCCAAATAAAGAACCAAAAATAACATAGCAATTTCAGATTTGACAAGCAAAAATCGTAAAGACTGCTTGGCAACTCGCTTTTGTATGTTTTGGATCAGAGCCATTGTGTTGTGTTTTGGAGGAGATGGCATGCACCTGTGGACTTTGGAATATCAAGGGGGGCACATGTGATTATGTCGGATGATCTTCAGAAGGTCCTGATTGGAGTGAGTTTATGAATTCCAGCAGTGAAGATGCAGCAGAATACTGCGGTTACTGCAGGAATGCCGTGGGATTGTACGAGTGCTGTGGGCGCTGCTTGTATTGGAACAGGCATAACACACGTTCTGTAGTTGTGAAACCACAACACAATCGAGTACAGCTGTTGTCTGTCGAGCGGAATAACATATTCCACTTATAGAGGAATGACTCCCTTTGCATGTGGCCTTTAACACTCTAAACTTCTCCACTTTTGTTGCGATCTCCAACCTTCAACACTGAGTACAAACAGGCATACACACACACAACAAAGCAAGCTGATGTTAATTGTGTCATCAGTGGCGTGTTTTACGTATATTTCATACTTGTTGAGCTTTGATAATCATGAAATTCAGCCATTCAAATCACTTCTATTACTCCCATCTGGACTTAATTTACAATCTGCGATCAAAAAGGTTGTTCTTTTTCAGCATCGTTGGTACCCTCGCTGAAGATTTGAGAGTCTCTAAAGTTGTACATTCATACAAGTTACGTTTATATGTGGTCAGTATGATAATGTGTACACTTAACGTACCAATACCTTCAATTTAGAGCTGTGCATTTATTGCCATTTTTATTAAAAAAATTTAATGTGACTTTTCCCCTTATTCACACATTTAATGAGGGGAAGAAACAAATTGTCATTGCATAAAAGATAGATTCGGTGTGAAATTGCACGGTCATTTCATGGCTTTATTGCAATTTAATTGCAAAGCGCTACTTTAAATTGGAATGGGCAATATAACGGTTAAATCGATATATCGATAAATCGAAATGTGTCAATCGGTAGAAATTTTAATGTATAATTTATATCGTGCTAATGGAAAATTCTATTCACTGAGGCTAGCATTTTTTACTGCAAGCACGTTTTTGGTCTGAACGGTCCCCAAGTTACTATAGTAGACGCTGTCTGACCGGCGGTTCTGCCGCATACTTGGAGGGAAACGTGATTAAATAGTGAATTATTAAATAACACCTGTCAACTGTGTATTTAGATCTAGTATATAGTACGCAAAAAGGATTTCAGTAACAATGTATGGGTAAATAAAAAAAATATTTTTGTGGCCTAGTCCACGCTAATACGTTTTCGTTTGAAAATGCTAATTTTTTTCTCCGTTTTGGCCTTCCGTCCGCACCGAGACGGCGTTTTTGTCCGCGAAAACGGAGCTTTTTGAAAAACGCTCTCCGAAGTGGATACTTTTGAAAACGCCGTTTTCGCGTTGTCGTGCGAACTGTGAAAACGGACGCTTTGGAAAACGATGACTCATTTTTAGATCATGTGATCTATCCAACCAAAACGATCAAGATGGCGGCCCATGTGATAGCGGCGCTGTTGTGACTGATACTCACTTTTTGATAGCGTTGGGAACACAGATTGCGTTGATAAAAAATAAATGTCACGTTGTACAACCCATCACATTGCGTTCCTTCAACGGCGAAGGGAAGTTTACTCGGAATTGGTGTCCGGCGACGGAACGCAAGGACAATCGCGTTTAGGGGTGTAAATATTAATCGATTTGTATCGATGCATCGATTATACAGCCGACGATTCAATGCATCGATACGTCCGCAAGTGTATCGATTAATGTGTTTATTTTCCCGCCTGTCTGTTCACTCGGAGTTTACCACTCCGTCTCCGACATATGTGTACGACTTACTCCTAAGCTGCGGGTGGCGCTAACCTCATTATTATCTTCTACTTCACACGCGTTACTTACGTATGTTCACACACACATTGTTGAGTCTGAAAGAGCGATGGAACCGTCAGAGCGAGCTGGCAATGAAAGTCAAATGATACATACACCAGTCGGCGTCAAGTCATGGGTGTGGAAGTATTTTGGCTTCAGGAAAACAGATGGAGCAGTGGTAAAAGATGTTGCCGTTTGTAAAGAGAAAGACTGTGTGAGATAAGATACTGCGGCAATACGTCGAATCTATCCGCACACCTGAAAAGGCGCCATGGTATTGATGGCAACTCCGAGTGTAAAGAAAGAACACAGGCTTCCACGCCCGCCAAATCACTGACAATATTTTTTCCTTCCAAGTTGTCGAGCACTTCAAAACGAGCAAAAAACATCACCAAAGGCATTGCGTTTTTTATGTGCAAAGACATGAGGCCCTATTGCGTCGTAGAGAACGAAGGCTTTAGATACCTGCTCGAAGTTCTTGAGCCGAGGTACAACATCCCCTCACGTCAACATTTCAGCGAGTCCTATATTCCGAACTTCTACACCAAAGTACGTGATGAAGTTATTCAGGGTTTTATGAGTGCAGAGCGAGTACTTTTGGTTCTTACTGCATTTAAACTGTTTTGTTGAGTAACTGTTCTATTTGCAAGGCCCCTGCTATAGCTCAAGCCACGAGACATGCTTCTAAATACCTCATTCTTCTAAAATGCAAATGCATTTTTGTTATTTTGTAGTGAATGGGCTGTAGGCTTATGTCCTAGACTTTTGTTACTTTTTGTTATTATTGCACTTTAACTGATTTTGTGTAGTAACTGTTCTATTTGCAGTTCATCTACTGCAGAGGATGCGTGACCATTACCTCTTAATAAGATGCAAATTATATTTTCAAAATGTAACCAATTTTGTATAAAAGAAACGTGCAGGATTGCACTTTATTGTAACTGTAGATGCAGTAACTTATATTTGCTGTTCTATTTGCAGTGCATTGAGCACAACTGCTATAGTGTAAAATAACATACACATTGTGAATACAATACTGTTTCTGTATTCTCAATAAAAGGCAAATAATTCATTTTTTGTTGATTTATTTGAAAACTTAATAGATATCATGTAAAAATATCTAGTATTGAATCGTATCAAATTGAATCGTATCGTGGGGAATTCTAAAGTATCGAAAATAATCGAATCGTTGGCTTAAGAAATCGGTATCGTATCGAATCGTCATGAAGGCTCCGATTTACACCCCTAATTGCGTTTCAGACCGTACATGCAACGGGGATTTCCCGCATGCGCAGCGACACTATTTAAGCGTTTTCAAACGTTACAGTGCGGACGAGCAACTTTTGGAAAACGCTTAAACGTTAGTGTGGACAGAGAACGTTTTTAAACGAAAACGCCATTTTCAAACATATTCAGATTAATGTAGACGTAGCCTAAAAATACAAATAATCTTCGCTCTTTGCTTGGATTGAAACCGATGCCAAGTAGATAAGATACATATCTAAAATATTAATTAAACATTTAGTTATTTATTAATAAAGTTGTTTCGTTACAATTGAACGACAGATCTACCATTACTTTGGAAGTTTACAAATAAAAAAGTGTCGACGGAATCAAAACCTGTCATCAAACCCAAAATGTTAAATAAATATAGCAATTTAATTGTGTTTACATCGCCCACCCGTACCCTCAAATAAGATCGAGATCACCGTGATTTTTAGTTACGCCACGTGATTCAAACTCCGTCATCAGCACAATACGCCCAAACTGTTTGTGTGCAGCCTTGTTGTTCTAGACACGCCTGACAATCCACGTCTTTGCACGTTGGCACAATGAAAACGTCCGCTTGGGCACGTGCTCAAAAGATTACACTTATAAGGTCGAATGCTCGACTGTGAAAAACAAAGTGCACCCTAGCCTTGATGCTGGCAACATGCAGCTTCACACATGTTTGGGGCTCTGTGTTACACTGCAGCGCTCTTCTTATGTTCTCTGATGTACATTAATGTCTCTGAATGGATCCTCAATGACAGAAGCACTTTACTGCAAAGTGCAGCCACTCCACAAGTTCATCAAAGCTCAGCTGAGTTATGGAGATGTATGGAAGACATTTAGAGTCCTTTGAGCTTCATGAAGGTCTTCATTCCTGCTATTCAATCAACAGCGCTCCATTACAGCTGTAACGAATCGAGGAAAGACACCAAGCAGAACATTTTCCCAAAGTTTTGTACTTTATAAATCTTTAATTTATTACATATGGACAAATTTATTACGGCTTTGAAGGTTAAATGGAAGTCTTCCACCACATGGAACCAGAGCGGTTTTGTGCTGAGCTATACATTAGCTCTTGGGTCGGGCAGTATGACAAAAAATCCCGTTATGAGGAGTTTCAAATCACGTTAACCGTAAACATCACTATACAGTTGTTTTTACGGCTAATTCCTAGAAATCAAAATGATCACATATTATATAATCATGCGGTCATGCCCGTTTTTACGAGCACCTTAGAGGAAACGGAGGGTATTAATTTCATGAAACAGTTTTGTGTTCCCTCGCAATATTTTAGGTCTTCTTTTGCAATACGTTCTTTGTTCCTTAATAATAAAATGTGTCAGCAGCCATAACAACTTGTAGCTCAAGACTGGTTGCCCACTGAAGGTAAGCAAGGTTGAATCTGGCCAGTATCTGGATGGGAGACCTCCTGGGGAAACTGGAGGAGGTATTAGGGAGGCCAGTAGGGGGTGTTCACCCTGTGGACTGTGTAGGTCCTAATGCCCCAGTATATTGCCGGGGACACCATACTGTAAAAAGGCACTATCCTTTGGACGAGGCGTTAAACTGATGTCCTGACTCTCTGTGGTCATTAAAAATCCCAGGACACTTCTCGTAAGGTGTAGGGGTGTAACCCCGGTGTCCTTGCCAAATTCCCCACAATGGCCCTTCTCAATCATGGCCTCCTAATAATCCCCCTCCATTAATTGGCTTTATAACTCTCCTCTCCACCAGTAGCTGGTGTGTGGTGCGTGCACTGGTGCAGTATGGCTGCTGTCAATCATCCAGGTGGATGCTGCACACTGGTGGAGGTTGAGGAGAGTCCCGTTCACTGTGGAAAGCGCTTTGAGTGTAGTGTCAGAAGAGCGCTATATAAATACAACGTTCATTCCTTCGTAATAAGCATTGGGTTCCCTTGTAATAAGTTTTGCGTTCCTTTGCAATAAGTTCTGTTTCTTCTTGAACAGTTCCGTGTTCCCACGCAATAATTTTTAAGTTCCTTCGCAATAAATTTTGCGTTTCTTCTCAATAAGTTCTATTCCTTCATAATAAAATGTGTTCCTTCGTAATAGGCAATGTGTTCCCTTGTAATAAGTTTTGTGTTTCTTCACAATAAGTTTGGTTTCTTCGTGATAAGTTCTCGTAGATAAGTTCTGTTTCCTCACAATAATTTGAGTTTATTCGCAATAGGTTTTCCGTTCCTACACAATACCGTTTTATGTTCCTTTGCAATATGTTTTCCGTTCCTTCACAATAGGTTTTATGTTCCTTCGCAATAAGTTTAATGTTCCTTCGCAATACGTTTTATGTTCCTTCACAATAGGTTTTCCGTTCCTTCGCAATACGTTTTATGTTCCTTCACAATAGGTTTTATGTTCCTTCGCAATAAGTTTAATGTTCCTTCGCAATACGTTTTATGTTCCTTTGCAATAGGTTTTCCGTTCCTTCGCAATACGTTTTATGTTCCTTCACAATAGGTTTTATGTTCCTTCGCAATAAGTTTAATGTTCCTTCGCAATACGTTTTATGTTCCTTTGCAATAGGTTTTCCGTTCCTTCGCAATACGTTTTATGTTCCTTCGCAATAGGTTTTATGTTCCTTCGCAATAGGTTTTATGTTCCTTCGCAATAGGTTTTATGTTCCTTCGCAATACGTTTTATGTTCCTTCACAATAGGTTTTGTTCCTTCGCAATAAGTTTAATGTTCCTTTGCAATAAGTTTTCCGTTCCTTTGCAATAATTTTTCCGTTCCTTCACAATAGTTTTTCCGTTCCTTCACAATAGTTTTTCCGTTCCTTCGCAATATGTTTTATGTTCCTTCACAATAAGTTTTCCGTTCCTTCGCAATAATTTTTCCGTTCCTTCACAATAGTTTTTCCGTTCCTTCGCAATATGTTTTATGTTCCTTCACAATAGGTTTTCCATTCCTTCGCAATATGTTTTAAGTTCCTTCGCAATAGGTTTTATGTTCATTTGCAATAAGTTTAATGTTCCTCTGCAATAAGTTTAATGTTCCTCTGCAATAAGTTTAATGTTCCTTCGAAATACGTTTAATGTTCCTTTGAAATACTTTTAATGTTCCTTCGAAATACATTTAATGTTCCTCTGCAATAAGTTTAATGTTCCTTCGAAATACGTTTAATGTTCCTTTGCAATAAGTTTAATGTTCCTTTGCATGGTATTAATAACCATGGTACTTGTACTACAAATTAACCTTGGTGTTTCTATTGTGAAGCTATTGTTTTTTTAGCAGAATAATTATGATTTTATTGACCATAGTTTTGGTTAGCCATGTAACCATCTCTTTTTAGCAAAGTGATTCATTGTTATAACAATAGTTGTGTTTGTCCTGTGTTATTACTGTGGTTTAACTACAGATATCATGATTAAAATATGGTTAATGAAGTAGGACCATGGTCAATTATATGGTTACCATCGTGTTACTACTAATACCATAGATGAACTATTGTTACTGCAGTAAAAAAATTGTAAGCTTAGTAAGACGTGGATAAAGGGTGGATATGAGGGAACGCTAAATATTTTGAGAGGGAACACAATAGTATTTCAGAAACTAATTTCCCTCCCTGTCTTCTATGAGGCTCTGGATATATTTTGTTAGTTAAATACTTTACGAAAATTAAGTTCTTATGTGTCAGTTGTTCTTTCACAGGAGCTCCGTTGAAACCGAGGAAGGAGTTGTTGTTTTTGGAGCAGGCTTCGGGACAGCTGGAGATCCGCTGGTCTTCAAGGTTCAACATCTCCGTAGAGCCCGTGCTGTATGTGCTCCAGCGCCGATGGAACTTCGGCATCCACCCCAGTGAAGATGACGCCACCCAGTGGCAGGACGTCGCACAGGTCAGTCGTCCAAATGCCAAAGATGAGGGCGTTTTCATGACTTGTTAAAAGAAGCTTGACTGAGCAAAACGGAATGGAACAGAACATGGCGGTCTGTTTAACTAATTTAATAATAAATTAAACTTGCAGCATTTTTGCTGATCGATCCAGATTTGTTGAAAGAATCAATGTTTTCCGTCACCCTAATTTGCTGTGCAATAAAGCTGCTTTACTCCATCAAAGTTGGGCAAAAAATAGATGTACAACTCTTCTTCAGCTGTCTTTTTAGCTCTTTAAAGTTTTAAAGGATACAATTCCAAGCTTGTATTTAGCGCCAAATGTACCTGACCCCGTAACCACCGGCCTTGACCTTTTAACCCTTGTGACCCTCAGATCACTGAAGAGCGCGTCCTGTTGACTGACATCAGGCCGAGCAGGTGGTACCAGTTCCGCGTGGCAGCGGTCAACGTTCACGGCACACGTGGATTCACGCCCCCCAGCAAACACTTCCGCTCTTCCAGAGGTGAGTCTTCATTGGTGGGCTGCTTCTCTCCTGACACCTCAAATCCCTCCAACGATTTACGGTTACAACAGGTGGAGCCCCTGACCAAAGACATCTTTTTATGGTTTCAGCTCTAATGGCCCATTTTAGCAAAGAATTTGACGACAGAAGTGCTTGATGTTCACTCACGCCTGCTCATTTCCTTCCTCTGTCAGTTGACAGACATTTATCCCTGATTTACTGTCTTTATCACACTAATATTTCTTCTAAAAGCTTATGAAAGGGACTCAAAAATGAGGATTCTGCATAACTTGTTCTTTCGTATTCCATGGAGCAAATAACAGCGAGTCAATAATGGCAGAATGTTGAATTATTCCTTTAATAACGTTAAACCTGAGACTTGTTGCCCTGTGATTTCTTCATAACTCTTGGTTTCGAGGAGAGAGTAATTGTTGTGGGAATATGAGTCCTCAGATGTTATAATAACCTTGACACGTGTAAGGCAGTAAAACAGCATGTAAAGCTTGTTTGATTGCCAAGAGGAGTGAGCTAAGAGGAAGTCTGCAGCAGATCTCTGACTACAGTTGTTCTGGACAGACCGACAGACAGGCAGGCAGTCAGTTCGACAAGTAGTTAGACAGACAGAGGGATAGACAGATGGACAAACAGACAGACAGACAGACAGTCAGACAAATCTACAGTAGAAAGACAGACAGACAGACAAACAAATCTACAGTAGATAGACAGACAGACAGACAGACAGACAAATATAGATAGATAGACAGATGGATGGATGGACAGTTAGAGGAACAAACAGCTAGACAGACAAATCTACAGTAGGTAGACAGACAGAAAGTTAGACAGACAGACAGATGGATAGACAGTTAGAGGAACAAACAGCTAGACAGACAGACAGACAAATCTACAGTAGATAGACAGACAGAAAGTTGGACAGACAGACAGACAGATGGATAGACAGTTAGAGGAACGAACACCTAAACAGACAGACAGACAGACAAATCTACAGTAGATAGACAGACAGAAAGTTGGACAGACAGACAGGAAGTTGGACAGACAGACAGACAGATGGATAGACAGTTAGAGGAACGAACACCTAAACAGACAGACAGACAGACAAATCTACAGTAGATAGACAGACAGAAAGTTAGACAGACAGACAGACAGTCAGACAAATCTACAGTAGATAGACAGACAGAAAGTTGGACAGACAGACAGACAGATGGATAGACAGTTAGAGGAACAAACACCTAGACAGACAGACAGACAAATCTACAGTAGATAGACAGACAGAAAGTTAGACAGACAGACAAATCTACAGTAGATAGACAGACAGAAAGTTGGACAGACAGACAGACAGATGGATAGACAGTTAGAGGAACAAACACCTAGACAGACAGACAGACAAATCTACAGTAGATAGACAGACAGAAAGTTAGACAGACAGACAGACAGATGGATAGACAGTTAGAGGAACAAACACCTAGACAGACAGACAGACAAATCTACAGTAGATAGACAGACAGAAAGTTGGACAGACAGACAGACAGATGGATAGACAGTTAGAGGAACAAACACCTAGACAGACAGACAGACAAATCTACAGTAGATAGACAGACAGACAGACAGACAGACAGATGGATGGATAGACAGTTAGAGGAACAAACACCTAGACAGACAGACAGTCAGACAGACAGACAGACAGACACATCTACAGTAGATAGATTTACCTTGTTCATTGGCTCTATTGAATTGCTGATCATGTGATCACGGCTGATTTCAATCATGTGATTTTGTGCTAACTCGACGTTTTGTTGTAATTAGCTAATCTTTGCTGGTTTATTTATCTTGCATAGCATGTTCACTTGGCACGAGCATCTGGTTTTCAGGTGTAAGCAGGACTGGATAACAGGAAGTGACTGGCCTCTAGATTCGACTGTTTTCCCATTAAAGTGTCATTGACTGAGTTCTGATTCCTCTACACTGAATGACATCATCACTGTTGCATGTCTGCTGATGTTCTGCTTGCTTCGGTTGTGTTCAGATCCATCTCCACCTCCCGCCCCATCTAGACTGAGAGTGACTAACATCACTGTATGTCCGGACGGTCTGCTGACGGCCCGACTCAACTGGACTCTTCCTGTGGAGCCAGACATCCCCATCCACCACTACAAAGTGTTCTGGAGCTGGACCGTCCCGGGAACCTCACCCGTGCCTGCCATGAGAAAGAGGAGAAAGACCACCAGTGGGGTAATTTTGTGCTTCTATACCCTGATGTTTGTCTGATCCACCTGATCCACATTAAAACTGTCAAATAAAACAAACACAAGGCAACAGCAGTATGCTAAAATCACAGATGTTCGATGTTTGGATTCTGCAGACCGTACATGCATTAGGATAATGGATGTGTGGCCACAGGTGTGCTTTTCTAACTCAGTGCGTAACCACCGTAGTAAGATAAACCAGTGTAGAAATTAACTAGCTAAATTAACGCACATTATCGCTAAAATGTCACAAATGTCGAGATAATATTTTTCTGTTTAACTCATAAACTCAAATGTTGCGGAAAACTGGTTTGGAAACACTTTGTCGATAAAATTGGCATTAATGCAAAAATGTTTTAAATGTTAATTAAATGTTTTTATTACCAAACGAAAAAATCTATAAATTAAAAACAATTAATTACCAAATGAAAAAAATCATTCAATTAAAACAATTAATTACCAAATGAAAAAATCATTAAATTAAATTTTTTTACCAAACGAAAAAAATCAATAAATTAAAAAAAATAATTAACTAACGAAAAAAAATCATTAAATTAAAAAAATTAATTACCAAACAAAAAAAATCATTAAAATAAAAAATGAATTACAAAACGAAAAAAGCATTAAATTAAAAAATTAATTACCAAACGAAAAAAATTGTTTTTTAGACCTATAATTGCCTTTTCTATACACACACTTAAATGTTTGTATCCTGTTCTGTAGATGAATAAAGTAACTGAATGACTCTCAGAATGTTCTAGACTTTATCAAGAAACTATCTGAACTAAATTAATTTGAGATGACCAAGTTCAAGTTCAGTTTAAAGTCACTGGAGAAATCTGTGGGACATGATGCAGTCGTGATGCTTTAGATGATTCAAATATTGAATATGAGGAATGTCTCATATATGTAACACTGATATTACACGCATCAATGTTTCTTTAACATCTGTCACACATCATAAACACATCCATGATGATCCTGATACTGACACTGGAAGTTTCTCCAATACTTGAACAGGGACATGATGATTCACTTTCGGCTCGTAACCGATGGCAACCTGTGATATGTGCAACATCAGGACCGATATTACAGTCCCATCAGAAGAGCAACTGTTGCTTCTGATGCATTTATTTGTTCATTAAAATGACAGTAATCTGATTCATTTCAATGAATAGTCTCAATAATCTCCCCATTTTACCCAAAACTTCAGAGGATAAAATTACAGACATCTGAGAGGTGAATTAGTGATGAACACATTCCTGTACTGAAACGACTTCAGGGCAGATTTCTGTTGTGATGAACCAAAACTTGTGCCACAAAGTGTTTTTTAGGCATGACGTCATCAGTCTGTGTGTGATGAAGCGCTTTCTCATAACAGCCTTTACTTCCTTAAACAACTGCGGGCGTGTTTACATGATGTTTCAGAATGCAGAAGTTTCTTAAGTGCATGTAAACATGGTCAAAGTCATGACAGAGTTAAAGATATACTGTATGCAACGTGCTTTTACCCTTATCTTGAGCATGGTAAGCAATGATGCGCACACACGGATGGGCAAGGAGAGAACCGGCTTAACAATATCAACACATTGACAAACACATACAGGGCAGCTGCCCGTAGTTCCCTCTCTCTCGAACTGTGCGCCCCATCAGGCTGATTGGGGACCGGTCATGTGTCATTCCAGCCCTGCCCCACCCCGCCCCCCTCTGCTCTAATGCTTGCAAAACGTTCTGTGTGCATGCAAATACAAAGTCAAAATGAAACGCATCTTAATCCGTGCATTCAA
>JAVLUX010000206.1:1640000-1645000 GCA_032164185.1 Moxostoma hubbsi
AATTAGACTGTCTGATACAGACGAAAAAGTTCATCTAGATCGTTTTAGCCTTTGGACAATCATCTGTATATAATATTGTGACGAGGAGGAGGGCGTGGCCGGGACGGGATAGTGCACAACCAGTGCTGAATCAGCTGATCAGCGGGAGAGCGAGATAAGGGGTGGCCGGAGACACCAATTCGAGAGAGAGCGAGAGAGAGAGATGCACTCGGTCGCATTGCATGTGTGTCGTGTTCGTATGTCATTAAAGTTTATGTTTCCTGTCCCGCCGCCGCCTCGCCATCATATCAATATTCATATATTCTCTATGCATCAAAGCTTCTGCTATTGTAGCTTCTGCATCGTACTATTAGTATTCAAATTGCATTAGATTCGAGATGAAAAATATTGTATAAATTGTGAAATGAATCTTTTTGAGCTTTTAGGAGCTACTAGTTGAAGATATGCTGACAGTAATATTTGCTCTATATTCGGTTCGTTTAGAGTCGGCATCTAAAGTGAGGAAAGTGGAGTTTCCTGCAGTGGTTTCTGTGTCTGGGATAAGACCCTCAAGCGCTCTGGAAGTTGGTACGCCATATTACCAGGACCGGCAACTACAGATCCGCATCTACTGGAAGAAGAGAGCAGGTACTGAACACGTATGACCGCTGAAGAGAACACGGTTAACACGGCATGCTGAACTGCACCAAACATGTTTCTCTGAGTCTACCAGGACTGTTGATAGTCACTTACTAACCGCATCTGCGTGAAGTTATAGACAATTATACAACTTTGTTGCCATGACGAGCACAGCAAACCCTAACACGACTGTAAAACAACTTTAAAGCTCAAATAACACAAGTTTTAATAGAATTATAAGCGTCACATTTCTGCCTATAAACCTCCAAAAATGGCCCCCATTGACTTCCATTATAAGTGTCTCATTGGAACACACATTTGTGCTTTTATTAAAGAAAAGGAGGAACAAGTCGAAATTCATTTTTGTGGTCAAATGCAATCGATTGATCTTAATTTGTAATGAACCCGGAATATTCCTTTATCAGTTGATTCCTTATATATTGGCTATCACCCCTGGGGTTCGCTAGTTCGAATCCCAGGGCATGCTGAGTGACTCCAGCCAGGTCTCCTTAGCAACCAAATTGGCCCGGTTGCTAGGGAGGTTAGAGTCACATGGGATAACCTCCTCGTGGTCACTATAATGTGGTTCTCGCTCTCGGTGGGGCGAGCGGTGAGTTGTGCGTGGATGCCGTGGAGAATAGCGTGAAGCCTCCACACGCGCTACGTCTCCATGGTAACGCGCTCAACAAGTCACGTGATCAGATGCGCGGATTGACGGTCTCAAACACGGAGGCAACTGAGATTCGTCCTCCGCCACCCAGATTGAGGCGAGTCACTACGCCACCACGAGGACTTGGAGCACATTGGGAATTGGGCGTTCCGAACTGGGAGGGAAAAAAAAGTGCCCAATAATTGTATCTTTTTATTCCCTGATATGTAGAGTAATTAGACGTATATATCTCTAAACTAAGTTCAGTACGGTCACAATTTATTGGCACACCTGAAAGACTATGAATCTATGAATGATTTGTGCTGAAAATTGCTTGAAGAAACGTTCGTAATTTGCTCCAGAACATAAATGACACATTCAATCCTCAATCGCTTGGACAACCACCTGAACGGCTCCATTACGCTTCATTTAAAATCACATTTCAGACTGACAGACATCACCGAAAGGCAAATGTACACAATATACAGTGTGTGTCTGTGTCTGTGTGTGTGTGTCTGTGTGTGTGTGTGTCTGTGTGTGTGTGTGTGTGTGTGTGTGTGTGTGTTCAGCCTGAGCACATCTTAAGACATGTGTTGGTACAGTGCTTACAGACATCATTTAGAAACAATGTGCATATTTGTTTATTTCATTTGACCGAAAGCTGCATTTAATTAACAAAAAAAACGCCACGGGGAACCCCCGCAAGGGTCAAAGTTCATCTTTAACTCTGCAGTGGAAATATTGAAAGCTTGCGCTCCTGTCAAGCACATGCTAATGTGTGTCATCGCCCGAGCCAAAAGTGTGCGCGGAGCGGCGTACTTTACGATGCTAATGATGGAAATACTTCTGCTCTTAAGATTTGAGGAATACTTTATCCAAAAAACATGTTCTTAATTAGTGTTTGTGTCTTGTTTTACAGGAAAAAAAAAAATATCTAAACATTCTTAAAACAAGATTAATTTGATTAACCCTTGTGCGTCAATAATAAAAAGGACAAAAATGAAAGAATAAAAATTTTTGAGGACAAAAATGTGTCAAAAAATGTCATAATAATATTATATATTAATATTATTTTCCACTTTCATTCACTTAGATTTATTAACCAACATCAATCATGATCATAATGGCCAAATATTCAATCATTTTCATTTTAACCCTTTAAATGCCAGTTTGTTTATATAATGCCACTGTTGCTTTACACACACACACACACACACACACACACACACACACAAACAAAAACTCACACACATACCAACACAAACACACTACACACACACGCGCACACACACAAACAAACAAAAACACAAACACATACACACACACACACAAACAAAAACACACACACACACACACACACACAAACAAAAACACACACACATACACACCAACAAACAAACAAAAACATGCACACAAAGAAACACATACATACACACAAACAAACAAAAACTCACACACACCAACACAAACACAATACACACACACGCGCACGCGCACACACACACAAACAAACAAAAATACACACCAACAAACAAACAAAAACACGCATACAAAGAAACACAAACATACACACAAACAAACAAACAAACACACACTCACACACACACACAAACAAACAAAAACTCACACACATACCAACACACACACACACACACACACACACACACACAAACAAACAAAAACACACACACACACACCAACAACAAACAAAAACACGCACACAAAGAAACACAAACATACACACAAACAAACAAACAAACACACACTCACACACACACAAACAAACAAAAACTCACACACATACCAACACAAACACACCACACACACACACACACACACACACAAACAAACAAAAACACACACACATACACACCAACAACAAACAAAAACACACACACAAAGAAACACAAACATACTCACAAACACACTCACACACAAACAAAAACTCACACACAATCAAACACACACACACACACACAAACAAACAAAAAACACGCACACACACACACACACACAAACAAACAAAAACACACACACACAAACAAAAACACACACACACACAAACAAACAAAAACACACATACACACCAACAAACAAACAAAAACACACACACACACACAAACACACACAAACACACACACACACAAACAAAAACGCATACACAAATTTTTTTCATACCCCACCGGCTTTTTAATAATTTTTTTAAGCATAAATTTGACCAACTTTCGTCAGATTTCTCTGAAAATAAAATAAACCTAATATCTTACGCCATTTGCCTTTTTAAGTGAATGTTTCTTGTTTTAAGGATGTTTTGATATTTTTACTGGATCAACTCAGTAATGTGAATGTAGAACATGATCTTGTGCCGTGTCAGCCGTGAAGAGCGCACCTGTACCGTCTTCAAAACTCAGATGAAGGATCTCAGTACACTTGATGTTACTCAAACATTGTATTCGGACGTGTCCTGATGCCTTCACACCCCTTTCAGTCGCAGCTCTGGTTTATCCTACACTGGATCCTTCAATCCTCCGCATGAAATTCCTTTTTCTGCTTCCAGAAACGTTCAGAGCCTCACACGCTCGTGTCAGCGCCTTCAAAGGGCTCGTTTAATCTCCCCGACGCATTCGAGTCCCCTCAGTAGGGCCTGAGCCCTGTAACTCAATGATTAATTTGGAAGTATCAGTTCACGTCCAGACGGCACAGCGCGATGAATAATGAACTCGCGGCGCTGCATAAACACTGCTGATTAGCACAGCGCGCGTCTGCTGTTTCAGGTAGTTTGGGATGAGAAATGTTAGATGTAAACTTCAGTTGTGCATCAAACAAAAGCAGTATTTATGTCTTGAGGCACAGATCATTTGACATCGTTACTGTTGCGTGAGATGAAGAGATTTCAGCTGGCAAAGACCCCATGAAACTGCACCGTTTGTCCATGACATCCTGTCTGAAACAGGAAGTTCAACACCATATCAAAGGTCCCTTTTCCATAGTCAGCATCCTTTAGTTTACATCACATTTGCAATTGTTTACACAGAGGCAGGTTGATTGGGGGGAGGGGCATCCTCATGTTAGAGTGCATCTGATTGGACTAAAAATTGGATGCACCTGTGAGTGCAGGATGATGTCACCAATATTTTTGTTCTGTTTTCTTTGAAGGGAAAGACTGCACGTTTTACATGTGTTTGGGTGTTTCTTCAACTTCAGACACTTTTATCACTGTGGAATTCTAGAAAGTAAAGTCACACCGCACATCTTATCACATGACTCGTTGAGCGCGTTACCGTGGAGACGTAGCAAGTGTGGAGACTTCACGCTATTCTCCGCGGCATCCACGCACGACTCGCCACACGCCCCACTGAGAGCGAGAACCACATTATAGTGACCACGAGGAGGTTACCCCATGTGACTCTACCCTCCCTAGCAACCGGGACAATTTGGTTACCCCATGTGACTCTACCCTCCCTAGCAACCGGGACAATTTGGTTACCCCATGTGACTCTACCCTCCCTAGCAACCGGGCCAATTTGGTTACCCCATGTGACTCTACCCTCCCTAGCAACCGGGACAATTTGGTTACCCCATGTGACTCTACCCTCCCTAGCAACCGGGACAATTTGGTTACCCCATGTGACTCTACCCTCCCTAGCAACCGGGACAATTTGATTACCCCATGTGACTCTACCCTCCCTAGCAACCGGGACAATTTGGTTACCCCATGTGACTCTACCCTCCC